>SDEE01000016.1:0-208542 GCA_004126415.1 Candolleomyces aberdarensis
GGCCTATCTCAACGGTAAGAGATCGCAACAGTCCAGAAACATTCCTAAAAGCTCACCTGGCTCGCTCTTCTTCGCAGCTCAGCTCCACTGAGACCCCAAAACGGCTGCAAATCCTCCATTAATCCGTCGTATTCATCAACGAGGCGGACATCATTCCTCTGTGCAAAGCTCCACCACTCATCAAACCCCTTGGGCGGAGGACGCTTGTATCTTCTTTTATATTCCGCGACCGCTTTCTTCAACGACTTTGACTGTCCCGACAGCTTCTTCCTGTACCTCTCCTCCGCTTCTTCCATCAATTTGGGGATGGGGTGCTCATCAACGACACCCCGCCGGCCGGTCAAAGGTTGGAGAACGTTGGCAGACTTGGCCAGAAGCTCCTCTTGTATTTCAGGAGTAATGAGAAGCGTGTCTTCGGCGTGGATTGCTTTGTCGCGGCGTCCTGTGTGAAATCCTGCCTGCATAAAGAGCACGAGGACGCAGACGAGAAATACGTAGCCATTGCGGAGAGGGAGGGTGATTAAGGAGAGTAGAGATTTAGCCCGCATATTAGCTGGGAGTTGGCAACGTCGCCAACGGTGCCCAGCGTCTACGAGATGGTGTCGACGGTCTTGGACGTCGTCGTTGAGATGGTCTGTCTGTCGCTGGCCCTGGCAGTGATCCGTCGGAGTCGTTGGCAGCAGGGACCAAAATGGTTTGTTGTGGTCTGTTTATTCCTATCAGACATCGAAAAAATTCGCCTTTGAAGTTGTTCGGAGAGCGCTGCTACTTGGACTAGCGATATGTATTCAGAGCCGTATTACATTCTTTTCCCCGAGAAAATAACCCGAGTGGAACTCCCTCAGAGAGGGACGCATCCTCGCAATCGCTCGCCTCGACCCATCCCACCTCAAAGCCCCCCAAGCCCCAATAACCCAAAGTGCGAATCAGTTGCCATTGGAAACAAGGATTTCGGAATATCTCTCTTGTAATCTCCTCCGTGTACTCGAGCGACGCCCTAATCGCTTCATCCACCTAATTTTGCTGTGGTCAAAAGGGATTAACGGCCCTGCAGCTACAATTATAGTCACTCAGCCCTTGCAGAATACGAGCTCTAGTCAAGGGGAAGGACATACAATTTCGAGGCTAACTAGTATGAACCAGAACCAGAAGATGTGGACGATTCATCGCTATATATCGCTGGCGACATGTGCTCCGTCAAAGCTGAAAACCAGCGGATTGAACCCCGGGACTTGATGCACCTTGAGAGTAAATTCTAGGGGACGGCGCGGCGTTATCTTTGCTTCCTCCCACTTGAATTCAGCACGAGCCACTATCCATTCCAGAGCCTGTTGAAGCATTCAGCGGCTTTCATTCCAGGATTCAAGAACCTACGACTTACATTGAATATATTGATGCCTGAAAGTTCAAGCTGAAAGTTGACATTATCATCCGAGCGAAGCTGGAGCTCTGGATCGAGTACACGTACCCAACTCCCAAAAATACCTTGAAAAACGTACTTTCTTTCCTGTCCAGTTGAGCGAGATTTGCAGTATAGACTTGCGGAAAACTACAGAGGTACCGGTGGATTCAATTTTACGAGTCAATGCCAGAAGGATGAAATTCAAAAGACATACTTTGGCACGAATAGCGGTTGATGCACGTTGGAGATCATGTTTTAACGCTTCGTATGTTTGTTCGGTGAATTGAACTGTGCGCCCAAAGTCATCTAACGTGTAGTCATAAACCAATAATTGTTCCAGCCAGAGCTCGATATGGCGCTCAGGACTTTCCACCGCTAGCGCTAATTGATTGGCACTCTCAGTGAGTGCATATAGAATATCGTCCAAGCTTTCCAGGGAGAGGGAGGAGAAAAGCATAGAGCAGAGGAACGCGTAATGAGGGACTTTATCAGTATGCAGAGGTTGGAAAACCTTGAGCCGCTCAATCTCGTTGACGAAGTTGCATGCACCGGATAAAGCAAAACATCTCCAATGGCGACCGAAGTACCCCCAGCCATAGCCATAGTCCGGGCCTCTGCTCGTTTCAAAGAGAAAGGAAAAGCTCCAGTAGGACAAATAGAGATGAAACGAGGGTGGTACAAAGAACCGCCCCGACCGGCTTGCCGTCGTGAGGAAGTCGCGAAGCGACGTATGGCACACAGTCACTTTGCCCTCTTCGTCGGTCCCTGGCACATGGATGATCGCTTGCAAATTCAACAGGACGTGAACGATTTCGAAACCTTCGATCGCAAGAAGCGTTGCTATTTCGACAATTGGGAGTGGTCGCTCGAGGAGTGCGATGGCGGAGATGATGTGGGGGAAATGAGGGAGATGCTGGGAACGGGCGAGCGTTTGGGTGTACAGAGGATCGAGGCCATTGAGCTTGAGGGTAAGTGGGAGGCGCTCCATAGGCGTCGACGGATCTTCTTCCGTAGCCGGTTGGACGATGAATTTGAATACGGCTGAAGCAAGAACAAAGGATCCTTTAATGTGCTTGACCAATTGGTTCATGTCCGATTGTGTTGGCCATTTCCCATGCGCTCGAACATATTCCTGGATGACGCGATCGTTTAACGCTACGGCCTGAAACGATCCTTCGAGGAACATTTCTATGTCTTTATCAGCCACATGATCGTCAAGATTGTCCAGGAGAGCAATATCGTTCTGCAGTCGGGTACGGATATGTTCCTCCACCCGACTAGCGATGAAGAATCGGAGGGGAATCGAAGGGTGCCTCTTGAAGTAATCCAGCATGTGGTCGATGAAATCCATGACTCCCTGCTTGTCTTCGCATTCGTCGAGTCCGTCAACGACGACGACGAAAGGCCCTTTGATGAGCGTCTTAAAAATGACTCCTCGTTTCACAGCAGCCCGAAACGGTTCGTAGACCAGCCGCTCCAACTGTGTAGCCAAGGACACACCCTGCGTCAGCAACCCAGGCTCCGCCTCAATAGCAGCTTGAATGAATGAGGCTGTGGCGGGGACTGCAGCCACGAGTTGACCCGCCAATGTCGCCGCAAATCTGGCCACCCCGCTCCTGTCTCCCGCATTGCGGAAGAAGAAGTAGCTTGCGAGAAGCCGCCCGGAGCCAGCGTATATCCTGGCGATTTCGAGAGAGATCGCGGACTTGCCGCTCCCCGCGAAGCCGTGGAGCCAGTACACATGGGCAGTCGTAGTACTCAGTATAATCCTGGTGTCGATCCAAGAGGTGATCCCCCGAATCACCACCTTCCTCGTCCCAGGGAAGCACGCCGACTCGGAGTCGGGGGGAGACGTCTTTCGATTTCGAGTGTGAGAAGCATCGACAATCGGATTAAGTCGAAGAATGAGGTCTGAAGGCATGACAATCGTCTAAGTATGCATAATTATTTCTTTCACTATTGGCATACCTCTTCTCTCGTTCGAAATTGTCCCAAAGATGTTGATGGTTGTTGATCAATTCGAAAATCGTATGCATGGGGAAATACTTGGATGCCTGGGGGCGTAGCTGCCATGCATTCAAGGTTATGGTGGGGAATCCAAGCGGAGAGCAGGTGAGTGTTAGATGTAATCGGAGGTCAGGGACATAACCCCCATCGATAGGCTTAGGAGCCACGAGAGTAGCCAAAGCTGTATCAACATGCCACCGCCTTTCAGCGTTAAAGTGATTGACGCTGCACTGAGGTCAGCTCTGTGCCACAAAAACCTTGTTGCAGCCAAGATCTTGGACGTCGCATCGACAAGGTGCGGTTGCCACGGTTGGCCACCAACGTTGTTCGAAGCCACGATGATCCTTCGACTTGCGTGCTATTTTCCTGCTGATGAGCCCTCCTTCATCCCTGTTGAAATCGATTCGGATGCCTATGTCAAGCAGCTGTTGGAGGTGATCCACGAGAAGCTCAAAGCGCGGTCCCAAGATGTGCGACTTAGGGACCTCCGCCTTTACCAGGTGCGCTTCCGACCTCTGTCGTAAATATCCAATTAACACTTAGCAGACCGATCTCCCAATGGAACCCGAAGAGGACGCGTCGGAGCGCGCACGCAAATGGCTTCATGAACATTCAGCCAAGGGTCATCTCCTCCCCACCAAGAAGCTCACAGCCATCTTTCCCGCCAGCCTATCCGATGACGTCTTTCATATACTGATTGACAGCCCCGTCGGTACGCTCTTGTCTGCCACGTCGTCCTTAAATCGCGTTCCTACACTCTCTTATACCCCTTTCCAGCAACCCCCAAACGCTCAGCTTCCCCTCTGTTGCAGCACGATCTCCTCAAGCGCACCAGACTCGCCCAGGACGCCCCGTCCCAGGTGGCGCGATCATCTACCTACAAGAGCATTCAACACGACCCTTTCGAGAAGATTCTCGACGATCGTCCTTCCCCTGACGCTGACATTGCCCCTATCGCACTCCTCTATCATGGGTTCGGTCATTTTGAAGACATCATTGCCTGTCGAAAAGCGACTGACATCGAGCAGTTCAAACCGGCCGTGGACAAGTTTGCCGAGGCGATGTCTCGTTTCTACCTCTTTGAGGACGAGCGGCGGGATGCAGGGCTACCTCTTCTCAACATCATCCTTGCCATCCGTGGTGGCGCAGCGACTCCTTTGCTCTCCGCTGCTGCGATTGGAAGCGTCAGGTCAGGTGCCCATAGTGTTGGCCGACATGACGGGCCCATCACTGTTGTCGAGTTCAAAAACGAGCTGAACGGGATTGGCGCTCTGCCTCATGTTGAGGCTGTAGCAAACGCAGCGCATCTTCATGCCCGCATCGATGGATGGCGACACTTGTTCCAGGAATGGAGAATTCCGTACCTGGGAATCACTATCATTGGTGAGTGCAGCAGATGTCAGCCTCGATCAAGGGTTAATGCTTGAATCCTTCAGATCATGAAGTTAGGTTTTATGCCATCGTCCTACTCGGCCATCAGTACAGGGTTGTCAGTCTCACCCCGGCATTGTCATGTCTTCAATCTGCTAGCAGCGGGAAGGAGCGGGAGGCGCTGTACAGGGCCTTTGCGGCTGCGTCGGAGCTGCAAGCCCATATCGTTGCCGATGTTGAGCTTCACCTCAACACACCGTCCTCTCCTATCCCTGACGGCACTTATCGTCTCCCCGCCATTTCCAAACTATGCAACTATGGCTCCCCCAGTGGATATATTGACTTTGAGATTGAATGGTATCATCCTTCTCGACAAAGTTATCGGCAGCTGTACCTTGCCCATGCCCGTAGTAGCGGAGACGTCAAGAGTTTAATTCTCGTCAAGTTTTCTCGAACGTACTGCATCGAACTGCACGACTACTGCTTCAAACAGGGCCATGCACCACGAATCCTCGGTTTCGAGCACCTTCCTGGGGGTTGGTATGGGATCGCCATGGAGTATCTATCGGAAGCGTCACCGATTAAAAGCGCCCAGCTTGAGCCACGGCTAACGGAACTGGTGAACGGGTTTCATGAACAAGGTCTTGTACATGGCGACTTACGGGATGTCAATATCCTTAGCGCTGGTGATCATCAATTTTGGTTGATCGATTTCGATTGGGGAGGTAAGGATGGGGAGGTAGAGTATCCAACGTCGAATCTAAATCTTGAGTTGACGATTGGCCGGACTTGTGACGATTGGAAGATTCGCCGAGAAGATGATATTCGTATACTTCGTAACACGCTCCATAAACTCAAATCTTAATCACTATCAACCTCCTTGGCAGACAACTGTCTCGTGTGCCTAATTAATTGCATTGGTTTATACATCGTAAGTCTTTTCTGAATGTTTGGACTGCATTGGAAGGCACGGAGGTTGGGGTGACGTTATTGAGGCAATGAGCACTGAAAATCGTTTCCATTCCACCCCTTACCCCGCAGACAAACATGTGGAGAACACATGGGAATCAGAATGTCCGAAGGTCCGACGGTCCGAATGTAGGTCCGAGTGTCCGAGCGTATGTTCGAATGTCTGATCACCTGAGTTTGAAGAGGGTACGAGGGTACGAATGTGCGCGCAGCAATAAAAACAAGGCGTGTTTGAATGTGCGAATGTCCGCGTAGCAAGAAAAGTAAGAATATACATGTTTTGCATCCTTAATTTGTTCAGTGATACAATTGTATGAGCAACACGCAAAAGTCCCCTGGTAATGGCAGGGGAACATGTGTATAGAAGCAACGATAGAAGTGACGAGGCCCTTTGCGAACTTGTATTTCCGTGGATGACGAAGAGAGAATGACCGGTGTCGCTTCGAGTAACGAAGGCAGACGTAAGTAGAGCCGACTTTCCTAACACCGGCTCGGTTATGAGTACAAGTGAGGTCGTCGACCTCCCATATGTGCTCCCTTTTTTGCTTAAAGCTTTGGGGTACCTGACTTTCATATTTTGTCCGCTCCCCTTGGTCGTCACTTCTACTGTATATTACATTCTTTAGGACATATATTGGGCTACCCCTATCGGTGACCGGACATTCGTACAGATCCTCGAGCAACGAGTCCCGCTTCCAAAAGTTGTATTTACCCTCATAAATCGAACGTTTGAACAGTTACACCTAGCTCCATCAGGCCTGTCGGTGCCCGTGCAAGTCCTCGAGGCCTCAAATGGAGGCACCGAGCATTCGGACGCTCAAAGAAATCGTACGGAACCCTAATACCAGGGTCCCCGATCGGACAATCGGACCTCCGGACGGTCCGTGGACCATCGGACCTTCGGACATTCTCGATCACAGGCTCTTTGCAACATTTCGCGTTGAGCCATCACCTCGCCAGTCCAGACAAACCAAGTTGCGCATAGGATCCCGGGATGGGTGAGCATATGCTGCGAGCGCGAGTCGGAAAGCAAACTTGGCAAACCCCAACTAGTGTGAGCTCTCGTGTAAATAATGATTAATACGATTTCAACCGGAACCGTAAGAGGTCCTTACAATGGGCCCGCTGTACATTTCCCGAAGTGATTGTCAAACATACATTCAAAGCGGTAGGAGAAGGTGCAATAGCCCAAAGTGCGAATCAATCACCATTGTAAATATTTCGGAATATCTCTCTTGTACTATCCTCTCCGTGTACTCGAGCGACACCCCAATCGCTTCATCCGCCGAATCTTGCTGTGCTTGAAAAGTAAATTGACGGATCTGCTGCAATTACAATCAATCAATCCTTGCAGAATACGACCTCGAAATAACGGGAAGGTCATACAACTTTCGAGGCTACTTAGTATGGACAAGAAGATGTGGATACGGCATCGCTATCGTTGGCGGGATGCGCTTCGTCAAAGCTAAAAAGATGATTTATCGAGGTCTCCAATACGAGTGAGGCTCCGATTGGTCGTACATTGGATCCCGCTGTGGTCGAATCTTCCTCATCCACTGGTATAATCCCTGGTACAATTACAATCAATGAACCCCTGCAAAAGGGGAAGGACATACAATCAAGGCCTGTGGAAACTTCATTGTGAGCGTGCGCTCCGTCAAAGCTCAAAACCACCGGATTGTACCCCGGGACTTGATGCATCCTGAGCGTAAATTCTAGGGGACGGCGCGGCGTCATCTTCGCTTTCTCCCACTTGAATTCAGCACGAGCTACTATCCATTCCAGAGCCTGTGGAAGGGTTCAGTGGCTTTGACGGTACGGGATTCAAGAATCTACAACTCACATTAAATATACTGATGCCTGAAAGGTAAAGCTGAAGTTGAGATTATCAGACGAGCAAAGCTAGAGCTCTGGATCGAGTGCACGTACCGGAAAAAATTCACCACTAAGAGAGTGCTGTATTTCCTTTCCAGTTGAGCGATATTTGAGGCCTAGGATTTCGGGAAACTACAGAGATGTATTCAATTTTACATGTCAATGGAAGGATGGAATTGAAAAAGCATACTTTGGCCTGAATAGCGGTTGATGCACGTTGGAGGTCATGTTTCAACATTTCGTATGTTTGTCTGGTGAATTGAACTGTGCGCTCAAAGCCATTCGGGAGGTAATAATCCATGCCTCCTTCCAGCCAAAGTCTAATACGGGGGTCAGGACTTTCCACCGTTAGCGCTAATTGATTGGCACTCTCGGTGAGTGCATACAGAATAGCGTCCGAGTCTCTCAGGGTGAGGGAGTAAAAGACCATAGTGCAGAGAAACGCGCAACGAAGGATTCTATCGATATGCAGAGGTTGGCAAGCCTTGAACCGTTCAATCTCGCTGACGAAGTCGCATGCATCTGATAGAGCGAATGATCTCCATTGCGCTATGTATCCACTGAATGGAGGAATGTTCCTTGCAAAGACAAAGGAAAAGCCGCGGCAGGACAAATAGAGACGAAACGAGGGTGGTATAAAGAACTGCCCCGACCGGCTTTCCGTCGTGAGGAAATCGCGAAGAGATGTGTGGCACAGCGTCACTCCTCCCTCTTCGTCGGTTCCTGGAACATGGATGATTGCTTGCAAATTCAGCAGCACGCGAACGATTTCGAAACCTTCGATCCCAAGAAGGGATGCTATACCGATAATTGGGAGTGGGTCCTCGAGGAGTGCGATGGTGGAGATGATGTGGCGAAAATGGGGCAGATGGTGGGAACGGCCGAGTGTTTGGGCGTACAGAGGATCGAGGCCATTGATCTTGAGGGTGAGTGGAAGGCGTTCCATAGGCGTCGAGGGATCTTCTTCCGTAGCTGGCTGGACGATGGATTTGAATATGGTTGAAGCAAGAACGAAGGATCCGTTAATGTGCACGATCAATTTGTTCATGTCCGATTTTGTAGGCCATTTCCCGCGTGCTCGAACGTATTCCTGGATGACGCGATCGTTTACCGATGCGGCCTGAAACGACCCTTCGAGGAACATTTCGATGTCCTTGTCAGCCCCATGACTGTCAAGATCGTCAAAGAGAACGCAATCTTTCTGCAGGCGAGTGCGGATATGTTCTTCGACCCGACTGGCAATGAAGAATCGGAGAGGAATGGAAGGGTGCCTCTTGACGTAATCGAGCATGTGGTCGATGAAGTCCATGACCCCCTGCTTGTCCTCGCACTCGTCAAGTCCGTCAATGACAACGACGAAAGGCCCTTTGATGAGCGTCTTAACGATAACTCCTCGTTTCACAGCAGCCCGAAACGGTTCGTAGACCAACCGCTCCAGCTGCGTAGCCAGTGACACACCCTGCGTCAGCAGCCCAGGCTCCGCCTTAATGGCAGCTTTGATGAACGAGGCCGTGGAAGGCACCGCAGCCACGAGTTGGCTCGCGAGTGTCACCGCAAACCTGGCCATCCCGCCCCTGTCTCCCGCACCGCGGAAGAAGAAGTAGCTTGCGAGAAGCCGCCCCGAGCCAGCGTATATCCTGGCAATTTCGAGCGAAATTGCGGACTTGCCGCTTCCCGCAAAGCCATGGAACCAGTATACGTGGGCAGTCGTAGTACGCCGTACAATCCTGGTGTCGATCCAAGAGGTGATCCCCTGGATCACCGCCTTCCTCGTCCCAGGGAAGCATGCTGAGTCTGGGGGAGACGTCTTTCGATTTCGGGTGTGGGAGGCATCGATAATTGGGTCAAGTCGAAGGATAAGGTCTGAAGGGATGGTATCAGTCTAAGTATGCATAATTGTCATCATTATTATTGGTATACCTCTTCCTTCGTTCGGAACGTTCCCAAAGATGTTGATGGTTTGACGATCGATTCGAAAATCGTGTGCATGAGGAAATACTTGGATGTTTGAGGGCGCAGCTGCCATACATTCAAGGTTATGGTGAGGAACCCAAGCAGAGAGCAGGTAACTGGAGGTCAGGGCAAAGTCAGAGCCCATCGACAGGCTTTAAGTACCACGAGCCACGAGCATTGTTCCCTGAGTAGCCAAAGTCGTATCAACATGCCACAGCCTTTCAGGGTTAACATGATGAATGCTGCACTGAAGTCCTGCACTGAGGTCGAGCTCTGTGCCCTAAAAACCTTGGCGCAACCGACAACCAGAGATCCTGGACGTCGTATCGACATGGTCTTTCTTTTGCTGGCCCTGGCAGAGATGTATGGGTGGGTTCCCTGGAGAAAATCAAGTGGAGAGAATTTGAACTCGGACTGTAAGTCATACAAGTGATTCACGATGAATGATGGGTAAGAGATCCATAGGCGGGTCGGCTCGTTGGCAAAAGGGTCTTGTTATGGTCTGTTTATTCTAGCACGCCGAAACCAAAAACAAAAGACATGGTATATGTACTCCTAGCTCAACGATATGTATCGAGGTCTATTATACGTTTATTCTTCAGCGAATAATCCGAATGAAGCCTCTTCACAGACGGACACATCCTCGCAATCGCCCTCCTCAGCCTATCCCACCTCAACGCCCCCGAAGCCCCCAACAACCCAAAATGCAAATCAGTTGCCATAGGAAACAGAACGTTGATACCCCGGAAAATCTCCTTCGTGCTCTCCTCTGTCTCAGACTCCAACAAGTTCTTGGGGGTCCATTCAGCCGCGGAGAACGTGACGGACCGGATGAACGAGAGGCTCAAGGGTCCCGGTCCATCGCCACTGCCGTGAGTCTGAATCCCGTTGAACCGGAACTTGGTTTCTGGCGAGTTGAGGGACTGGGACATGTGGCCCAGGTTTTCGACCATCAAGTCCAGCATGGTGAGCTGGGGGGATGAGCCGTACGTCTGACAGTCGACCCCTAGTTCGTCTACGGACGCCAACCCTCCTGCCATTCGGATGTCCTGGATGAGGTGGAGAAGGCATTTGATGTTGTGGAGATTTGATCGGTGGCTCGCCTTCAGCACGAATCCAGACTCCATGTAAATATGTTTGAGTTTTGGAAAGACGGTGGAAGGTGATGCGAGTTCGGAGTCTCGTTGAAGAAAGTCGAAGACAAACTTTACGCTGCCTCGTAATTCTTCGAGATGGGGAAGGAGTCGCATGGAGCGTTCGAGCTTTGGTCGACCGGTGAGAGAGGCTGGACGAAGTCGAGTGTGGTTCTCGGACATTTGACGAGAGAGCCGCAAAACTTTGATCAAAGGATGTCGGCCAATGAAATAGAGAATGTCGGCCATGTCTGGGGACGTTGATACGCTCGACAGGTCTGCGTGGTCGATTCTCCAGGCGGATAGTTCAAATGTCGAAAGTTGCGGGAGCAAAATGGTCGATAAAGCTAACCGCCAATCTTCCGTCGACATGGTTCGTGAAGCCAGCTTGAGGGTGGTGAGAGTTGAAGAATTTCGGTTGAGGAAGGATATCGTATGCCCTAGTATGAAGGGCTGGAACAGACAATCGCACAGATGCAGAGAGACTTCCGAGAGCCCAACATGGTATGAGGAGTGCGAGACTTGTTGAGCTGGCGAAGTCTGTCCGACACTGGCACTCCGGAAGAGCCGTCTCGTAGACACCTTCAGCAAGGTCCCTCCGTCCGACGATGGTAATAATTTGGAGATAGTACCTGGGGAATAAGCTTCATTAGCAGGGCGTATGGACATTGATCGACGACAAACCTTGCCAAGTACCGTGGAAGTAGTTGTCACCACCAAGGAGGACCCGTAAATCGTCATTGAGTCCATCAATCTCCAGAACTCTGCAACCATGATCGAGCAGTGCATCGAAGATTGCAAAGATCGTCCGAGTCCATGCAATCTTATCAATAGACTGCTTGATTCGAGAAAGCCCACCCCACTGGGAGACTGCAAACGACAACCGAGCTTCGTGAATTTCCGGAGCCATTCTGGAGATGATAATTCCGGCACTTTGCATCGCCTTCAATAAGTGGGTGTGGGAGGTCACAAAATTTAGGCGGACTTTGTGGACACGGAGAGGTGGTACGGAAAAAGCGAGTTTGAATGGGTAGGTGGTATGGTTCGACACCGATGATATTTCGCAAATGCCCTTGCTCTTGATTTCCGGGCATGTCTGGTCGATGAAGATGGGCACTGCAATCGAGTTTGTGAGCCTGGAAACGCATGCAAAGGCTTTCAAGGAACGGAAGTCCAAAGAGGTGCAGATTGATATCAGGAGTTCGCTCGGTAGCAGGGAGAGGTATGGCGTCGGTTCCTTCCCCGAGGGCGATTGTTCCAACATCTTGAGAGCTTCGAGATTAGGGGATGAGTATTCAGCCTCCCAAGTGTCGAATCGTTTAAATATTGACAAAGCCATGCTGGAAGAAGACTGCGGACTGATTTCGTCCATAATATTGCCGTGAACGAGAGCAGGGTCGGCTAAAATGGCTGTTAAAAGCTGTATGCCGCCGTTCTTGAAGGACCTAGCCAAGGGAGATAGAGAAACATTGCAGATGAAACGCTGTCGTCGTCGGTTGCATTCCGTTCTTGGATGGTCATCGTTGCAAACGGCCGTGGTGCTCGATGGCAGTGAGAATCTGGCGAGACCATGCTCGGGATCAGCCGGGGGTCCATGGACCTGCTGTATAACCCCATCCTGGTTTGCCTCCGACCACGATGATGCACAGGGCACCGCCCTCGTTGTAGACCTATCTTCTTCCCTTGTAGTTGGGGCCATGAACCAATCTTCAGGCCAGCACCCGTCCATATCCATCCACCGACGTCCAGCGACAATCCCAGAACTCGCAGAGCGAGCGCTAGTTGACCTATCGGACGACAAGGCCAAGCTCAAGGACTATCTCCGCATTGCGGAGAAGTATCGTAAGGAAGGCAAGGAGTTGATAAAGCATGGCGACCTCGAAGCTGCGTTCGTCCTGCTAGCCAAGGCTGCTACACTTGTGTTGGAGAAATTACCGAAGCATCGGGATTACTATACCTTGCTCAACGATGAGCAGCAGAACAATCTAGCCTTGGTCTGTATTCTCTTGCCCCCGCCACCATCTATTCATAGATGTCATTAATCATGATAATGAAATGTGCGCTGACCGACTGTGCTTTTAGAATGGTCAAGAAATCCTCGATCAGCTCGGTGAGCTGAAAAAGGCTCTCCTTGAACGCTATGAACAGTGGCAGAGGCTGCATCCGGATGGGGAGGACCAGGAGCTTACCCCGAACGCCAAGTTACATAGTCCCCTCGATGATCGTGATGATCCAAGCCCAACACGGACCGAAATGGACTTTTCAAGGCTTACGCTGGAAGATGTTCGTCTGCGCGATCAGAGCAAACGTGCCGCTGAAGAGGCTAACCGCTGGAGAACCCAACGAGAAGAGGCAGAAAGAAGGGATACGGAGATACGGGATAATAAGAGAGCAGCCGCAGTAGCTGCTGCTCGCCAGGCAGCTCATGCCCCTGCTGCTTACGGGTCGCAGCACACCACTGTCATCTCCGATCCAAATGCCAGGCATCATACCCAGCCAGACGAAATCCGCAGGCGAGAATCAGAAGATATGAAGCGACGTGCTGAACAAACGCAAAGAGGTCACCCCGGCGATACTATGATGCGGCGACAGCAAGCAGCGGACGAGCAAGCCAGAGCAATCCGCCATAACATGGTCACCTCTACTACCCCTGCCGGGATTCCAATCTCCTCGATGAACACACCCACACCAACGTCTTCCTTCTATCAACAACAAACTCCACTTTACACACCGCAGGGTTCGCATCCCCCTGTTACATACCCGTACCCAGGTGGAAGTGGACCCGCGGTCATGCCTTTGGAAAATCCTTCAAGTTATGAGGGTGACTCCACCGATTCCGAGTCCGTACGGTACGATCGCGATTTCCAACGACGTATGGCAAGGCATAGGTCCCCTTCTCGAGCCCCTGTTTACAAGTGGGTCGTTTTTTTCTGTAGACCGCTTCTTGTTCTTACTCTTCCCTTACTAGTGCCACCAATCCTTCCCCAGTAACAACGACATCACCACCTCCCGCCAGGTCACGGATCGGCTATCCAACTCTTATGTCTCCTCATCAGCAAAGACAGGGATATTACCCTTCACTCAATTCGATGTTCATCCCTAACCAGATCCCCTCGCCTGGCGGCTCCCTCCTGTTCGATCCTCGACCAGCAAACGAAGGACTTTACAGCAATATCCTTCCCCCTCCATCAGCTCCTGTTCATGCACACCCACCAATGCCGAGCTACCCACAACAGTTCCAATATCCACCTCCTGCTCCTCCTCCCATGACCGCGGGCGTCGTATCGTATCCGTCATATCCGGGCCCTACCCGCCCACCACCTCCGCCACCTCCAGCACCTTCATCCGCACCTCCTACTACTTCGTCGAACCCTGCACCATCTGAAAATCGGATATCGAAGGACAATTCGGATCCAGCTGTATCAGGGCTGAAGACGGTCTCCCTTCCACGAGAATGCCTCCCTCGTTTCCTTGCCATCGCCAAGNTCAATACAAACAACAATAGGGAAACATGCGGGTTGCTGTTGGGCAAGGATAAGGGACACAAGTTCGTGGTCACAACGCTCCTAATTCCGAAGCAACATTCTACGAGTGATACGTGTACTATGGATGAAGAAGAGCTGGTCTTGCAGTTTACGGAAGAACGGAGTTTGATAACGCTTGGATGGGTGGGTGTCTTTGCCGGACTCGGATTTGCCACGAGGCCGTTCACTAACGAGCACCCTTTAACAGATTCATACACATCCATCTCAATCCTGTCGGTATCTTTTATGATATGTAATTGTGACTGAAGATTGACGGCGAGACCTAGGCTTCATGTCTTCCGTGGACCTCCACACACATTCTGGCTTCCAGTGTATGCTGCCAGAATCGTTCGCCGTCGTCTGCGCTCCTAGCTCGACACCAAAGTGAGCTTCCTTCTTCCTCCCTTCCCCAAAGTGCGAGTCTAAACCCGTGTCAGTTTTGGCATTTTCCGATTGACGGACCCACCGGGTCTCAAGACGATTTTAGAATGCAATGCGAAAGAAGCGTTCCATCCTCATCCTGACTTACCAATATACACGGTAAGCTTCTTCCCGTCTTCCCACCTTGTTCGCTAATCACCTTCTCCTTCTCCGCCGGCGTGCAGGATGCAGACAAGGGTCATGTACAGATGAAGTCGGGAGCGCTCGAAATTGTTGATTTGCGATGATGGTTAAACTTCGCAGCACGCTGGCGGTGCCAGAGATTCCAGTATCATTGTAAGTATCCTCGAGCACACTCAACTATCTATCCTTTCTTTTTATGTCTTGAAATTCTCTCCTTTGGTCTATTATCGTTACCGCCATACATCATCATTTCTCATTAGCAATTGTATACTACCAGCAAACGGTACAGAACAGGCACTCTGGTTCGAATCACTCACATTCCGTTCTCAACGCATTCAGAAACTTCTCCCTGTGCTGCCGATGACGACATCGAGCGTCAAATTTCAAAGCGGACCATGCGCGACCACACGGTTGTCGCAGATATAATTTTGGCGTTGGAGCTTTTTTCCGGCGCCGATATCCTTCTCCCCCAATAGGGGCGTACCCACAGGGGGGTTCGCGCATGCGTCCATCTGGCATCTGTGCATTCCCCGCTTTTTCAAGTGTTCTTCTCTTCCTTGTGGTTCCAGAACCTAGCCGACTCGGATAGTGTTCGTTTCTTCTTGATTGGGTTCTTCTAGCGCATGGAAGAAATTTAAAGGCGAGAGGTTGCCGTGGGGCAAGGGGGTCTTTTTTTGAACCCTTTTGCTTCGATACCGCTGCTACATACTACGTAGCTACTAATGACTGCTACGACTACGACTCATAATCGCTCCGACCCTTCTGACGAACCCAACGCCACTCCTATTCCTACCGGCCAGACCCATGATCGCGACGACAATGAGAAACTCAAGATAAGGATCGAAGAGCAGCTCGAGGCTGTTGGTGAAGGCGAGATTAACGAGCTGGAGGTGGTCGCGGAGGGTGAAGAAAGGACGAATTATTTTATCTGGCTTTTGGTCGCTTGTTCGACGATATCGGGGCTGTTGTTCGGTGAGTACTCGCTTCTAACATCTCCTTTCGCGTTCATCGATGGGGAACTCATGGTGTCGTGTGCAGGATATGATACTGGTGTCATTTCGGGAGCCTTGGTAACGATAGGGTCGGACTTGGGCCCGGAGGCCCTGTCGAATAGCCAGAAGGTGAGTCCGTCTAGGGTGTCCTATCACTGAACATCTTTCTAACTTTCTGGTTCACCCTTGCATAGGAATTGATCACTTCTGCTACGACACTAGGTGCCCTGCTAGGAGGTCTAGTAGCAGGAATCATATCAGACTGGATCGGAAGACGTTGGGTCCTTGGTATCGCAGACGTGATATTCATTGGAGGTGCCGTCGGGCAGGCGGTTTGTCATGATGTCTGGAGTATGGTACGTCGTTCGGAAACTGCGTCTAGGCCGGACAATCAATCGACTGACTGACTTGGGCCCTTAGATCGGAGGGAGGTTCGTCATCGGTGTCGGGGTCGGCATCGCTGCATGCGTTACGCCTCTGTACATCCAAGAATTGTCACCAACTAAGCAACGAGGGCGGATGGTGGTTCTGAAGTGAGTACCTGCATCCCGTCTGAATATACAGCTTCGAACTTATGCGAACTGTTGCGTCTAGTGTTGTGATGATCACCTTGGGTCAAGTTATCGCATATGGACTTGGTGCTGCGTTCTTCCGTGTTACCAGCGGTTGGCGATGGATGGTAGGGCTGGGTGCCGTACCCGCAGGATTCCAGCTCGCTTTCCTGTTCTTACTCCCAGAATCTCGTACGTCCTCCGGCGAATTTCCCTACAGCCATATTCGAGTCGCGACTGATTGATGTATAGCGAGGATCCTCGTCCGTAGGGGCGATATTCCCGAAGCCACCAAGGTTATGCGCAAAATCTACCAGTATGCCCAGCCATCAGAAGTCGAGCTGAAGGTCAAAGTTTTGGACGCATCCGTCCAGAGAAGCATCGAAATCACAAGGACCACGACGTTCGCTCAGAGGATGGGCTCAATGTTGCTCGACCCCGTCAATAGACGTGCTCTGAGTATGTTCAAACCTCCATTCACAACGATTTCTCGCCCTAACCCACTTTCTTTTCAATGCAGTTGTGGGATGCGGAATGCAAGCCTTCCAACAGCTTTGCGGATTTAACACCCTCATGTACTACTCTGCGACGCTGTTCAAACAAATCGGATTTAATAATCCAACAGCCGTCGGACTAATCGTCTCAGGAACAAACTTCATTTTCACTCTCGTCGCCCTCAAGTGGATAGACACGGTTGGGAGAAGACGGATCATGGTGTGGAGTGCGCCTGGAATGGTGTTCGGCCTCACTTTGGCGAGCATTTTCTTCTATTGTGCGTTTTTTTTTTTTGAGTTCTTTTTTCCTCCGTGCGAGGCGGAGTGGTTTTGCATCACGCTCCGCCGAAGCTATAGATAGCGAGATACTGACTACTGGATTCAGATCTTGCAAGAAAGACAAACGGGGATCTTGTAGATGGTACTGACTACTCCACGACGTGGTCTGGCCTCGTGCTGTTCGCTATGATAGTCTACGTCGCTTCCTATGCAACGGGTCTGGGAAATGTTCCTTGGCAGCAGGGCGAGCTCTTTGGACTCGAAGGTCAGTACCATCGTTACATATTCCTCCGATTTCCGCGAGCTCACGAATAAAATGGTCAATCTCTTCCTTCGCTCACAATTGCCATCGTATGAACAGTAAGGGGAATCGGTACCTCGCTATGCACCGCAACAAACTGGGCCGCGAATCTCCTAATCGGCGCAACCTATCTATCGCTGATGGACCGAATCACACCCGCCGGAGCCTTTGGATTCTACGCAGGACTCTGTTTCCTTGGATGGGTCTTTGTCTTGTTCTGTTTCCCTGAGACAGCCGGGCTTAGCCTGGAAGAGGTCAGGCTGGTTTTCAGGAAAGGGTTTGGGATCAGAGAGAGTCAGCGTTTGCGACTTCAGAAGTTGGAGATTCGGGAGAAGAACAAGCGGGATCTTGAGGCCACCAGCTAATGCATACATACCCCACATTGTATTATTGTATTACCCGCGATACCGCGTTTCTATCAGCACAATGTATGAACTTGACTACTTTTTGGCTAGCATAACAAGACTGACGACCCCTCGTTGAATATCATTAGACGTGTCAAATGGAACTTCAATTCAAGCAACTTTGGTTGCCGTCCAGAATGCGGCTTTGTAGACATAGCCAAGCATCGACTGGGAATTGCTCGTGTACGTAGTGTCAATGTCCCTCTCATTCTGTGAAATCGATTAACACGGATGGTCGCCCACAAAATTCGTAAAAACTCTTACAGAAATTTCGAATCCGATTTCGCGAGCCAGAGCCTTGACTTCTTCGAGGTCGAGTTCGATCGAGAGGTCGTTGGTACTGTTATTCTCGAAATGCCATAGAAGGGGACCTGGAGGAACCAGATCCTCAGAAAGTTGTAGCATAGAGTCGCGGACAACTCACCGAGGTTGATCCAGACACCGCCCGGTGCTAAGATTTTGTGGATAATTCGGAGATAGTTTACGATGTTTTTGGCCTGGTGAACGATGAAGGAGTGACCAATAAGAAGATGGAGGAAGTTGTTGTGATAGTGTGCGCACCGTGTCAATGAAAAAACAGGTCAGTATTGCGTCCCATTGTCCGGATTGCGGTTCATCGGGATCAGATTCAACTCCATAAATTTTCTCGAAATCGCCTGAGAGATCCCTATCGTAAATGGAAGGGATAAGCAACTTGTCAAAACAGACGCTTACCAGCCACCAACGAGAAGTTGGAAGTGGGAGGCAGGGACGATGGGGAGACGTCTGGTAGTGAGACTTCACGAAGCATCGCTTGACGGTTGGGAACATTGGAAAAAGAGTGTACGTATGGGTACAACCTGTGCTGCCCGATGGATTCAGTTCTGATAATTGTTTTTCAGTCCAAAGTCTGTGCGCGGACATGATAAGAGCGAGTGGTCAACAACACACCTGTTCAGGATGAAGTATGACGATAGCAGCATATAATGAGAGAACTCATTTCCCTGGCAGGAGAAACCTTTTTGAAAACTCAGGAAAGGATACGAATCCGGGAAATTGAAATGCATACCAAGTTTTGCAACATCCCAGGCTAGCCTTCCGAGACCAGCTCCTGGAACGAGGACGCGTAGTTTCGATCTGGGTCACCGTCAATGAAAATTTCGAGAAAAGTGAAAAGATGTAAGCACCTGTCCTCTGGGGATTGAGTGTTCGGGTAAAATTCTACGAGAGCATCGATCAGAGGTTGGTAGCACATTTCACGTTCTCGAGCACCCTATAGCGAGGCTATCAGATTGCGAAACCCAGAGGGCATGCCAAACGGGTTACCTCTTCAGTCCAATCTCGCACAAATTGCTTCAGCGTGCTCCTCAGCTTGTCCATGTCGAATTCACTTGGTTTGTACTTCTTCCTGCCAGGGCCATGCCCACCGTTATGGTGTTGGTCCTGCGAGTGATGATGCCCATGCCCGGAAGAATGAGAATGTTCATGATCGTGAGAGCGACCTGCTAATTCGTTAAAGCGAGTTACTTCTCAACGATAAATAATTCATACCGGCGGCTCCGTGGTCATGAGAGTGACTATGCTGGAGCTCAGGAGCTTGATGAGGGTCAATGCTTGGGCTGGGGTCTTCCTCCTCGTCAGGGTCAAGTCCAAAGATCTCTGGGTTCTCTACGATCTTCGCCAGAAAGTCTGCATTCGCCAAAATGGCTGTATCGACTTCATCTAACTTCTTCTTGTAACCGAGCTTGTCCAGGGTATCCTGATCTTCACGCGAAAGAGAGTATATGTCCCTTCTTCTTCTGTTGTTGGCAGACAACTGTAGTATCGGTCATTACAAGCCATTTGGTCTCTATCGTCCAACTGGCATACAGAATACTGTGCATAGTGATTGAATGTCGCGATTACATTCTGGAAATGGATTCTTTCTGGCATAATCATTGCATAAACCATTGTAAGGATCGTGAAGGATGGAAATACCTTCCTCAGCCTCGTCGATGCTGTGATTATGAGGCATTTCAAACTGTTTTCACCGTATATCGCACGGAGCCGATGAGCGTTATGAGCAAGCGCCAATGCACTGTTTGGATTTGTTAGGTAGGCTTGATCGCCAGAATATGTCCGGCGTCGAGCTCAACATTCTGCCACGACCACCACCGCCCTCGACGACGCTCTCACCAAATTGTGTAGGAGGATAAAATGGTACGTCTTGTATAGCATGGGAAACGTTGTATACTTCATGCTCACCCTTTGTTACTAGGCGCGAAATGAAGAAAAGGCTCAATCCATGCTCTACCGCTTCCGTGAGGCCCAAGCCGCTGAGCTGGGCCTCGGAACACGAGCAGACCGTCGACCAAGAGTACCAGCTACTTGCAAGAGCTTGCGAGACTGCGAGAGATGGCGAGGAGAGATCCTACGAGAAATTAGTCGCAAAGTGTCCAAAATTCAAGATGGTGCGCGTTGGACGTTCGTGTTCTGCAATAGTCAGGCTAATTCTTGCAACGCCGCATAGCTGGTTTGACCGACTATGAAGTCCGTGACTTGAACGACGAAATCAATAAGCTATTGCGCGAGAAAAGGAACTGGGAGAATCAGATCATCGCCTTGGGTGGGGCAAATTACAAGCGAAATGTCGCCATGCTGGATGAAGATGGGAAGGAGGTACCAGGGACGAAGGGTTACAAGTGCATCAAGCTCTATCACCCACAATCTCATAAGCTAACGCGTGCTGCTAGGTATTTCGGTCGCGCCAAGGACCTACCTGGCGTTCGAGAACTCTTCCAGAGTCAAAAGAAGGAAGTGGAAGAAGAAAATCAAGCTTTGGCTCACTACAAGCGGTTCATGAACCAAGGTCCACAATATTATGGCGATTTAGACGAAAGTAGTGGGAAGCTTCTAGAGTTCGAGCGGACAGCGGAGAATGATGGTATGATTTCTATTTGATGCTTCAAACTGTGATTACTGAGCTGCGTTTCGGACAGAATACGAAAACGCATGTCTACATGTGCAAAAGGCTTTGGGAATATCCGCCGACGATATCCCTAAACTTCCGATACCTGAATCAACGAAGGATGCGCCTAGCTCCACAGCCAAGCGGAAAACAGCAGATGGGGACAATGACGTTCAAATGGGCGACGAAGCAATAGACAACTCCTCGGAATCATCACGACTAGCCCAGGCCAAACTGCATGCTGAAGCCGCAGCCTCCTATATACCCTTCCTCACAGCTGAAGAGCTCCTTCCTCCCAAGCTCCCAGCTCGGGAAGAGATAGAAAGCGTATTGCTTGAACTGAGGAAGAAGGCACTAGTGGAAGAGTACTTTGGCGACGGCGGTTCTTGATGGGCGCAGCTTGGACTGCTTCAGCCATATATTTGTCCTTGTCTGCTGTATCTTCTAGTCCATTTGTGAGTCATCCTTATCATTCCCATGACGATTTCCGAGGTTAAGGATCTATCTTGCTTACAGTCCTATGTCGAATTAACTCGCGACTTGTATAATAATTTGTTCTACTAAAGAAGCAGCCGCCCGGGAACCTCGGTGTTTCGGCAACGTTGTCCTGCGCTTTCAAACACCTTTAGACTCTCCGACTTGTTCGTAGAGCCATTTGCAATCTCCGTCGATAGGAATTCACTCTCCAGCTGATTGGATACCCGCAAAAGAGGAATCGATGGCACTCTTGGAGCATACTCCAGTCGTCTACTGCTCACACCCTTGCCATTTTCATACCACATTTCATCTCAAATCTACAGTCTAGAAGGTTGTCTTTGTGATGGTTGTTGTTTCCTCGGTTTGACCTGTTCTCGCCGGTCGATCAGTCTCCGAAAGCTACGTCTTCTTCTTCGATTTGCCCACTCCGAGTCTTACGGTTGGGTCTACTAGCGGCGTACGAGTCTCGCACACGCCTAGGTGCCCCTCAACGAAAGATGGCTTGAGATATAGGGTATAAATCGTCTTCTGAATGATCGGTATCTCCATGTGGAAAAGCAACTCTCATTCGTTCTGAATTGGATCGATCCGCTGTTTGACTTTGCGAACCGAGATGAGCGGGATAGCTTGCCCGAACTCTATTACTAGGATTCTGCTTTCTGGTTCACGTTACAAACCAAGTTCGATCCAGGTGCCCACACCGGTCTTTTCTGGGTGCTCCAATCGTTCTGTCAATGATTTGGCCGATAGACAATGATACCCGCTGCACGGTCAGTGTCCGTCTCTTTGTTTGAAAGGGCCAGACAAGAGGTACTCACTTTCCTTGCAGATTCTGTGTAGCTCTGGTCGGAACTTCACGCCTCTAGGGTGAGTCTCGCACACCATCGGTCGACGTCATGAACATGCGGCTCCAAATTTGCGTTGGCCTTTTTCCAGTAACGAATCAATGCGGTAGCCATGTGCTCTCACCAGTGATCGTTTCAAGATCGTCTCCACTTTCAGTTCCATCAGTTCCAGTGACTCGACCCTGTACTGGGCGTTGGTGATCGGTTGATTGGCCTTCTCCGACCTGACCTTTGTACGAGCGCCCGCGCACACACATACACACACCCGGCCGAGCAAAATGCAACACGGTTAATTATTCGGAAATCCTCTCTTTACTAAGACCCACCAAGCACGGAGGCGATTTCCCAAAAAGCCTGTTCCTAGTATTTTGATAATAACTCTTCCAAATTCAGTTTAGGCAGAAGTGTTCGATGAAGCTGGGTATCACGGCTAACACACCGTAAAAAGGGAGACGAAGTATCTGGGTTTCACTTCGGGAATAGACCATGAACATTCATTAGAAATCTGGATTTGCGGCTCAGCCAAAGGGGATACTCTCAATCGGCTTGCTTCTCTTGGCTATCTTTTGATTTCTTTCTCCCTGCTCCTCCATGGACCAGGAAAGAATTGGCCGACCTCAAATGGAGCCACGTGTAGGGAAAATAAACATATAAATTGGAACGTTCGATCCTCCAACCCCGACCGCACAGCTCGCCTTCCTTGCCTCGCCTCCTCATCCTTCGTATTCTAAAGACAGTTTCCTTTTGCCGCATCTTTCGACATGGGACAAATCTCCGACGCAGAGGGAACCCCTCTCTTGTCTAGAGATACTTCCACTACTCCCCTCAAGTTCCCGCTTGGCTTGGTTCCAGAACATGTTCGACCGTATCTTGAACTGATCCGAATCGAAAAGGTACGTCCTTTCGAGACCATCCGCAGCTTCTGCTAAGGTCCTCCGACAGCCAACGGGAACCAAATTAATGTTTTGGCCGTTCGGTGCGTGTGCTCGCATCGAACAATGCACCTGGTCGACTAACACTGGCACTCTAATAGCTTGGGGGTTGACGATGGCGGCCTATCGCACAAGGATTCCCCTGGCCCACTACGGAATGAATCTTCTCGAATCTCTGATCGCTGCATTTATTCTGAGGAGCTCAGCTTGCACTATCAATGATATTTTTGACCGCAAGGTTGATGCCGGTGTCGGTATGTCGGACCCAACTCGATCATCGAGCTCTCCAAGCTCATTTCTACTAGAGAGAACGCGGAGTCGACCGCTCCCGAGCGGCCGCATCTCTGTATTGGCTGCAACTGTTTATCTTTTCGTCCAATATGCTATGGGTATTGTCTTCTACGCCTCGACGCTCAAAGGACTTGCGTAAGTGGCCGGTTTTTGACTCCACACACGGCTTCACACTCACCTTCCGATCATATGATAGGCTTCAAGTTGCGCTCTTCCAACTTCTTCCCTTGTGGGTGCCATTCTTCTTTTCCCTTGAGAATACGCTTCTGAAGATCCTCTAGGTTTGCTATTTATCCGCTCCTCAAACGCGTCACCTATTGGCCACAGGCATGGCTCGGTCTTGCCATGAACTTCGGTTTTATCAGTGCCTGGGTCGCGACCACCGGTTACTTCGACATTCAGGTCCTGACAGCTGGGACTATCGGCTGTTGGTGGTACGTCTCTGCTCTCTGCTTCTCTTCAAGCCCCTGCTAACAATCTGGCTCATTCCAGCTGGACCATGCTTTACGGTAAAACTCTATGCTCGCTCGCCCCTGAAGCCGCGAAGAATGCGAATTCTAACCTAAAACTATAGATACTGTATACGCCTGCCAGGATATCAAAGATGATCTCAAGACCGGGGTCCGCTCCACTGCCATTCTATTCGGATCTTGGATTCGCCCTCTGCTCGTCGCCTGCGGTTTAGGCTTTGCCGCCGCCATGGCCGTCGCCGGGCATATCAATGGCCAATCGTCGATATATTTCTTCATATCCGTAGGCGGCACCTTCTTACATCTAATCTGGCAATACATGACAGTAGATTTGGGGATTCCGAAGAGTTGCTGGGGTACGTATTGACTCATATCCCGTCCAGGAATCGGCTAATGCTAGTTGCTCACAGATAATCTTAATCGCAATGGCCAACTGGGGTGGATAATTTGGGGTGGACTAATGCTCGACTATCTACGTGTGATCGGCTGTATTTAGCCTATGTCCTGAGGCTCGTTTACCGAAACTTTCTCGATCTCTACGCCTCTGCGGGCCATCACATATGTAGATTGTTACTGTTGTTTGCATAGCCTTACTCGAGATTTAACTCTCGGATGTGAATGTACTGACTTCATTTCGTCGACTCAAATCTTTCTCAATGAACGACGCTATATAGCTAAATCCACATCTCGCGATATCGACCGCGTCTGCGACTCAGAATACAGCTTTTATTTTATTTTATCTGCGGAGCTTGTTCAAACAAATCTATACCGAGTACGACCAAGGCTTCACTTTTCCGTTTCTCGCCCTACATTTTATGTTAATTTTTTGTGGTCTCGCGCTGCTTTCGTTGAACCATACCGCAATGTATCCCAGATTTATTTGGTATAGCTTTCTTTGCACAAGCTCCACAAAAATCAAAAGCTGTATTTTGAGCCGAATGGCTCTATCGTTTCTTAGTTAGCTGTAAATGGTTCCTGAACCCTCACTGACGTGCGCCAACATACCTATCATTCGTCCAATTGTATTCTATCTGCTCCGTCCTCCGATCGAACCGGCAAACCCAGAGATCTAATGAAACCCGTCCCATTGACAGAGCGCCATCTAACTAGGGGCTAGAATGATAAAAAGTGGACAGGCCAAACCAAAAGGGATATACAAAGTAGGAGAAGGGAAGAAAAAGTGGACACTGTGGGATTTGAACCCACGACCTCACGCAGGTTCACATTCATGCGAAGCGTGCGCGCTACCCCTGTGCCAAGTGCCCAGACAAGAGAAATCCCGCCCTATCCGACTCGTTCTTCACCGAGTCGAGGGCCAAGGAGTTCACGAAAACACCTTCTTTCCCTGTAAAATCGGTTGCATTCGACGTGGATGAACCTCATAGCGCATATATACAAGTACAGGAGAACAAGAATCGAGAGAAAGAGGGCAGAAAAATCGTAATTGTCCTTTATGACGAAAACACGAATTCGAATACATACATACATACGGTTCTCTTCAACCAGTCTTCGTCCTCGCCCTGGATCGCATAACCCTAGTCTTAGGTGCCTCTTCAACCGGTTCATCCTTCACCACGGTCTTCGAGCTTCCGGCAGCAGGCACTGCCTTCGCCCTAGACCTCGAAACCTTGACCTTCGTCACACCTTCCTCGGTCGTACGGGACCCGGATCCACCTGGCGCCTTCTCGTTCTCCTTGTTATCAACACCTTCCATCGCCGCCGGGGCCGTCGAGGGAGTCTTCTTGGTGGACCTGGTGGCCCTCACAGCTGGTGTCTTCAACGACGTCCCTGCGGTAGATTTGGTGGTAGTACCAGCAGCTTTACCTCTGGTCGGTTTGGGCTGAGGCAAAGGAGGCTCATCGTCATCTTCCTCCTTGACGACATCCGCCTTCTTCTTGCCTTTGGCAGCGATAGAGGTTTTCTTGGTAGGAACAGGTACCTCTTCCACCGCTTCCACCGAGTCTTCAACGTCTTGGGACGCGGCTGCTGTTCTGGATTTCGAGGTCGCCCTCTTCTTCGCTGCAGCGGTCGTAGTCGCAGCAGGCTTGGCTGCAGTGGTCCGAGCCTTTCGCACAGGGATTTCAGATACAGAATCAGATTGCTCCGAGGCAGACGCAGCGGCAGCGGGTTTGCGCACCGCCCGTTTGGTTGCAGGAGCCGGTCGCACAGATTCCTCCGTTGGCTCCTTCTTGACGGCCGTCCTCGATCCACCGCGCTTCGCTGGCGCAGACTCGGGCTGTGAGGATTCACCGTTGCTCGAGGTAGAAGCAACAGCTTTACGACCACGTCGTGGAGGAGGAAGAGGAGGCTCAGAGTCGTCTGACTCCACGATTTCGGGTGTCTTCGTCGCTTTGGTTGCCCGCTTGGAACCTCCCGGGACAACATCCGTCTTTGAGCGACGGGTGGCGGCAGCCTTAGGAGCGGGGACTTCGGGCTCCTCTTCGTGCTCTTCCTCCCCTCGCTGAGGAGTCTTGGAACGGGCAGGGCGCCTGGGCTCACGACTTGCACTCCGGCTCCTCGCCTGCAATGTTATAAGACTGATTAGAAACCTGTGCTGGCAGGTTGTCGGGGTCTCACATACCTTTGCTTCTGCCACTGTGAGCGTGGATTTTCCTTTGCTCGCTGGCTTAGTTGTTGCAGTAGGACGAAGTACCTTAGAGCGACCGCGGGCCTTGGGTGCTTCAACGGCCTCGGACTCTGAAACAGAGTCCAGCTCCATGCCCGAGTTCTCTTCGGACTCAGAAGCCAATTCGACGGTAGTGGGGACAACTGGGGTTGACTTTGCAGCAACAGGAGTAGGAGGAGTTTCCACCAGTTGCGGTGCCTCAGGGAACGCCAAGCTCTTGCGAGCTTCAGGTCGTAGGAGTGAGAACGGCTCTTGGTCACCATCCGTTCTCTGTTCAGGCTCCTCGTCCTCATGTTCTTCTTCCTCCTCCATACGCTGCGGTGCCACCTGCTCCGGTTCTTCTTCGACTTCCATCATGCCTTCGTTCGCGGCCACAGTAGGCGCAGGTGGTAAATTCAACTTTTTCACGCTGCCCATAGGTGGCATACCCAGACCGATGCCCGCACCTGTCTCGCGGACGGGCGTCGCAGGAGCAAGGCTCCTTCTCTTCTTCATACCCTCCACCGTCTCCTTCATCTTCTCCAATAGACTCCTCGTATCCAAATCTTCTTCATCCCCACTAGTCCTCCGAGCCTTGGGAGGGCTTGACGGCCCTGCACCCAATGAAGTAAACGGAATACTTGGTTTCATAGGGGATGTAAACGGTGTGGAGGAGCCTTGTTTGGTGGGACTCATTCCGGGTATTCCTCCAGGGAAGAAGTTATCAGGCTCCCTGAGTGCACTCCTACGCCTCTCCTGAATCGCTTTGCGCTCTTCCTCGGATAATTGTGCACGGCGAGGGGACGGGGGCACAGGAGCATCCATTCCGGGTGATGCAGGCGGTTGCCCGTGTTCGGCGGGAGCTGGTACGACCAGGTCCTTCACGCGCCATGGCTGCTCGACGAGTACCCTGCGTGGTACGCCGCCGCCGAGGGAGAACCTTCCAGCACCGGAAGCGGGTGCGGGGCTGTTGCTGTTGAAGAGATTATTGCTACCTGGGCCGTGTCGTTGAGGGTGTTTGAATTGCGGAGTGAGGAAAGATCCAAGCGTGCGACGGGCAGGAGTTTGAATAGCTGGTAGTGGCGCAGGTTGGTCACTG
Source organism: Candolleomyces aberdarensis (assembly GCA_004126415.1). Lineage (NCBI taxonomy): Eukaryota > Fungi > Basidiomycota > Agaricomycetes > Agaricales > Psathyrellaceae > Candolleomyces > Candolleomyces aberdarensis. The sequence continues at coordinate 27,465 of SDEE01000016.1, forward strand.
TCCTCCTCCTCGTCCTCCTCGCTGCCCTGGGCACCGTCATCGTTTTCTTCGGGTGCCTTGGAGTAGAGCGATTAGTCGAAGAATAAAAGGCGGGACCGAATATATATACCTTGAATGGCCAAATTCTTTCAAGAGACTTTCGCCAGAGGGGTTTGTTGTTCGCGCCGTTGCTGCTTCCTTCGTCTTCACCCTCGCTTTCGTTATCGCTCGCGTCTTGCATTTCCACGTCTTCGTCACTCGGTTGCGTTTGGTCAGGATGCTGGGCGTATTCGTCTTCCTGGCTATCGCCGAAATCTTGTTCGTTATCTTCATCGTCCTCGTCGCTATAGTTGAGTTCTGATACTACAGTTTCCAAAACCTCCCTCTCCTCCTCTTCTTCCTCCGCACGAATCACGGCGCGTTGGGCACTGCGTATGAGGACAGCACGGTGGAGGGTGTTCCTTCCCATGCTCTTCCGTCGAGGAGGTGTGCGAGGGGGAAGGTCCTGATACTGCTGGACTCGAACCAGGGGCATGGGAGGTGTAACTTCAACGTCCTCCAGAATGACCAGGTCCCTATCTTCTTGGACCACTCGTGGCTGGTCGCCGTCTACCAAGACAATTTCGTCCTCCTCTTCACCGTCGTCGTCGTCGTCGTCGGGCTGTTGATGGCGCTGTGGGGTTGGGCTGGTCTGCCGATACGCGTTAAGCGGCGGCTGGGAGAGACCGGAAGGTTTCGTAGGGCTCTTGAATTGGTTCTTCAAAGGACTTTGTAAGATCCTCAAGTTTTCTCTGGGATTGTTGGAGGGTCGTGGCGAGAAGACTTGCGCAGACTGGATCATTGAGAGTCGTAGTTTCCGATTACTTTTAGCTATCAGGTTGGGAGTGGTCAATTAACAATCCCATGTTTTGGAGCACCAACTTACGTGTGGGCGTGGAAAGGAGGACTGCACGCATATCTTTGGGTGGATATGAGAATCTGAATCGCTTTCCGCGGATTTCAATTTCAGAGTTGTTTTGGAGGGGTATCATCGTGGGGGATGCCCCATTCCTCTGGTTGGGGAACACTTCGCATCCATCGACAATCAAGCCACTCTCACCAATAACAGCGAGAAAAGCCTACAGAAACAGAGAGTCAGGCTAGGTTCGCAGTTGGTAATCTAAGGACCCACCTTGCGCTCTTCAAACATAATCTTGCAGTGTACCACGGCGACATCCGGATAATACAGCCTGACACTACAGCTGGGGTCCCTCCCAAACGTCACCTCTTCCGTGTCGATCCCGAAGGAGGTGACTACGACGTCCCCTTCAGTCGTTCCGGAGGCTTGTGCTGGTAGATTGAGTCGCTTTGCGCTGATGCTTTTCAGCAAGCTCAGTGTTCCGAATTTGCCCACCTGGGCGAAACCACTCGTGTCCATCACAGAGGACGAGGATGACGATGCCATGGTCGATAAATGATATTCGTTCGAACGATTGCTTTGGCCTTCAAGCGCGTTGGCTCTCTTGGTTGGTTCTTTGCGATGCTGTTCAGTGCTGGTCTTCGAAGTTCGGTAATGTTGTCGTGTATGTGTTCGTCTTCGTCGTCCTCGTCGATGGTGCAGATGCCAGGGATGTGGTCCCCAGAGGCGATCGTCTTGTCGCGGCGAAGGTTGCGGTGGAGTTCAACGAATGCTCCGGCCCCACAACGACGCGACTTGAACACAGCCGTCACGTGGAATCGCGTTGTTCATGCGATTCTTGCCGGAAAAGGCCTGCCGTCAGATTGTAGCGCTAACAAGGACAACGCCGTCTAACGGCCTGATGGTCTAGTAGTATGATTCCTTGTTAGGGTGCCCTGCCATCATTTCGAGGAGGTCCCGGGTTCAATTCCCGGTCAGGCCCCGTGGTTCTCTTTTTTGTACTTCGGGCTACGCTTCGAGTCGTCTCTCAATGCCAACTAGTTTTGACCGCTACACCATGCCCTCACGCAACAGCTTGCTCTTCAGTTATTTTACTGATAGTGTGTAGATAGTAGATACCACCTCCTAGCATCATTCCTGTTCGCTGGATTGCAAGTTTATTGCAACTTTTTGACATTTGCTCTCATTACTTTGTGAACTTTCTTTCTGACTTAGTGGAGGTGTGGTATTGTCTCTACTGAGGTCCGAGGCTGCTCATTTTACCCTCTGAGCCCTTTTGAGCCGCGAAAGGCAGCAAGGAAACTGGTCCTATCAGCCTGAGGTCTAGTCGTATGATTCCTTGTTAGGGAAGGGCACCTACCATATCCAATTTCGAGGAGGTCCCAGGTTCAATTCCCGGTGAGGCCCATACACTCTTTCTTTTAGCTCTAGAGTCTTGAAATAGGGAGCAATTGCATTTATTCCTGGGTTATTGACCGGCGGAGTCTGGTCAAGATCCTCCCCTTGCTAGGGATTTACGCGCTTCAGGGACTACAATTCTGTTGCGAATCACGGGAACAGAATTGCTCACTAGTACAGCAATTGCAGTTACCTACTATTCAATGACCGCACCTTGAGAGCGCTTTTCAGCGATTTCAAAAGGAACCATCATGATTGACCGCTCCATTGCAACCCCGGAAGCGGGGAGTTCGTAAGTACACGGTACATAACGAGCGTCGAGACTGCGAGTTTACATTATCGAGTAGGGCTTATACTTATCGTTTCGTCGGTTGCTGGAATGCGCAATGGCCATGTGTTGCTCTCTTTATAGCTTTACATTCAGAGAACAATATCAACGCCGCATGTAACCTGTTGCGATTTCAAACTCCGCTTGGCTTGCCTACAACACTAAATTAAAAGGAGCTCAGGTGCAAAACCCTTCGTTTGCTCCTACGTACACGCTTGGATATGGAATCGTGTCTTGTTTGATTTTATGAACTTTTTTCTTTGATAAGCTGATACCCTTAGAGCCAATTGACAGGACTGTGATACCAGACCTTGAAGAACGGTGAGCGCCAGTTACTCTGGACTCGGAATTAACGGCGGAGACGCCGTGTCCGCACATGGCTCGATGCGTCAACGTGCTGGACCTGACTTCACAGCTTTCAATTCTCTCCCACTCCCTTCACCCCATGGCATCCACCTTGAGACGAAGACCTTTCAAATCTCTTTCAGCCCCACTTCCCTCCAGAAAGTTGACCCTTGGAGCAGACGCAGCAATAATAATGCCTCTGCAGGCTGAAACGCCAGCTCAAACTGGTATGGCAGAGCGGTTAAGCACTTCAGAGCCTGCGCAGAACATGGCCCAACTCTGGTGCCGTAGCACACAGCGAGGCTCTACCAACATATCGCCTTGTGTTGTACCAGAGACCGAGAGTACGGGGTCATTCCCGCGGATCAGCCAACTGAAAGGTGCGTGTGTGAGATATGCCTTTAACTTCTGGGAGGCTAAAATCCTGCCAGATCTCGAGGATTGCGGCATATCAACTACATCAAGTCCAACTGCCACAGTGCCTACAACCACCTCGTTCTTCAGTGATGCAAATCAATTCCGCTTGGGTGGCTTCTACCATATTCAAGCCACCAATTTCACGTTGAATAACGTGGAAAACGCAGATCCAAACGCTGGTCAGAACTAAATCTTCTCACAGACTCAGTAGCATGCTAATCCATTGGTTGTAGAGCATCATACCGGCAATATGCATGCCAATCGCGTCGTCTTGGAAGTAGCGAGATCAGGGCTTGCAACAGAACATCCTTCGGGCTCGAAAAGCGATGGACATAGATTTGACCATAACGACCTCCTGGCTCGTCTTTCGCACAGTATCTGTAATTTGCGCTCTAGATCTAGTACAATAATGGCGAACCCAGCCACAGCACCGGTCACGCTTTTTTTTTTTTTTANNCCGTTGACGCCGAAACTCTCACGATCGGAAGTTACTGTCTGAGAGCTATGTCGGAGATATGGATATGTTATGTTCGTCTGAGGTATGTCAAAGTCACGTGCCTGTCTAATCCCATTGATGCTCGGAAGTTTCGAGGCGGATGAGGGCGGATGAGTTGGAGTCGTATGTGGGTCCATCGAGCTGCCATCATGACAGGCAAGATACGGAATAACGGGGGTCCAGAGAACGTTGAGAGTGGGGGTAGATAAGTACATTGTTGATATATACCCCAGTGCTCGAGCTTAGTACTGCGTGAGGGAGCTCCAGGTGAACTCATTGTTAGATGACGTTGGAGCCAGCGATCGATCCGCCATTGGGGGGGATAGTACTTAGCACAAAGACCACGGCAATTGCGAGCCTCGATAGGAAGCTGGAAGACGATTACTTTTGGAGGGGTAACCATGCTGGGGAGAAGGTGTAAGGCACTTTCATTGGGCGGCCTCTTCAGCATTCCTCACCGCTGCCAGCACCACCATATCACCCGCGATGCAAGGCTGCAAAAACATTCGTGCTTCCTCAATAAAACAATGGCGGGAACCAAATATCTCACATCGCGCGGGTCTATTGCTTAGCACTACAGTCGTTTGCATATCTTTTGTTGCGTTTTTTCTCGAGCAGAAGGATCTGACATATGTAATGATTAGCAATGTCACACTTGCCCCGAATCAATGGGTGCCGGCGTTCCTACGTCGAACATTCCTTACTTCAGTAAGGCTTCCCAATGTCAGAATTGTACCATATATGGGCAAAATGTGACGATGGCTTYRMYTGCCATCAAGGCCTCTCGCTCGAACACTGCCGGCACCGTCAGGGNCGCGCGGCAACTCTCCGCCACCCACGGGCGACGGTAACAGCGACGGCCGACCCCCTACCAAACGGGCTCGCAAGGCAATAAACTGCGAGCCCTGTCGAAACAGCAAGCTCAAATGCGACCGGTGCGCTCCTCTGCTCTCCTTGCCCGGATGAGGCTCTAACATCGTACAGGAATCGACCGTGTTCTTCCTGTGTATTGCGGGGTAAGTCGAGCATCCGCGCATCCTACGCCTATCGGTTCTCAGATCTTGCAGGTACTTCTGCCAGTTGCTATCAAGACGGTCGAGGGACTGAAGGTTCCGATCCTCTTGGCCGCGGAGGAGATGACCATAGGTAAGTCGCCGGTCCCTCGACGCTCTATTCTCCTGCGCCAGCGCGCTCACCATGCAAAAAGCTTCACAAGAATCGACCCCGCTCAAGAAATCGCTCGTCTCCGACACTCAATATCACTTTTGGAGGCCTATGTGTTCCCTGCCCATCGCAATCAGACCCAAGCACATAGACGGGCAAGTGATGCTGCCTCTTTGATTGTTCCAAAGAAGGAAAACGTAGAGGCGGAGGGAGAGGGCAAAACTGCGCCAGGAATGCTGGGGGGCCAGGTCCAAGGGGGACTGTACGCAGGACCAACCAGTGCTGCGACTCACTTGCTCATCGTGCGTGTTCATCTCCCCCTTGTTGCTTCTTTCCTTCTGACGGATCTTGCAGAACGACAAATCTGGCGATTCCGACGAGGCGGAGAGCCGTCATCATAGTCAGGATCGCACAGATGACTTCCCCGGTACGGTCGAGTATGACAGGGATCTCCTCGCCATGCTCCCTTCCCTTGAAGTCATTGATGGTCTCATCAGCCATTACTTCGACTACTGCAACTGGATCTATAGACACATCAACCAGCAGTCCTTCACGGCGCAATGGGAGCGTTTCAAGAGCGGGACCTCCGCAGACCGGCTCGTGCTATCCGCTGCCTGCATCATGATGGCTATAGCCGTTCAATACCTCCCTCAGCAACATCACCTCCTCGAAAACTTCCATGAATCACACGAAGAGCTGGGCCAACGTTTCTACGAAGTCTCTTCGACAGCACTACAACGGAGGTTATCGGAAACACGAGCGTACAGTTTGGAGCTTGTCGAGCTCCTGCTTTGTCGATCCCACTACCTCACGCTATCCAAGACCGACAGTGAAGAAATCTGGCATGTTCGTGGAGAGTTGATCACCATTGGAATGGCTATGGGGCTCCACCGCGATCCGGGAAAATGGCGAATGCATAGAGATGTTGCGGAGAGGAGAAGATGGGCATGGTGGCATATTATCTTGCTTGAACGGTATGTTTCGCGCCCTAGCCTCGTTCTATATCTCATGTGTTATCGTCAGATGGCAGGCCTTCATGTTTGGGCGACCGCTGGCCATTGCGTCCCATCACTTTGATACCCAACTGCCTTCATACTGTGACCCGTCGGTGGACAAAACAGGCCGGCTCTACCTACCCAATATCGCCCTATTTAGGCTGGCCTTCATTCTTAGCGATATCATGGACGATGCAGTATCAGTTCGGCCCGTCCCCTACGAGAATGTCCAAGCAAACGATCGTGCTCTTCAACAATGGATGGAGAACCTGCCCCCAGAACTCGATCTGGACGAGTACCGCGTTGCACGAAGTCTGGCATCTTCTAACCTTGCCACGCGAAGACTAGGTGTTCAAAGTGTCATTATCCGCACATCCTATTATCACATCCGCTTCTCCCTCCATCGACCATACGCCAGCGCCAACCCCAATATAACTCCTCCACCTTCATCGGCCAATAACAAAGCATCAAATATCAGCCCGGAGAGGCAAGCCCAGTCTCTCGAAATCGCTGTCGGTGCCGCAGACAAACTGATAACGATGGTTGGACAATCGAGGCCGGACTTCTTGGCCAATTCTGCCCTTGCCGTACCGGGGCATATGAACTGGGGTCCTTTCCATTGCTTCTCGGCTGCCATGTTCTTCTCGTTCCAGCTTATCGCCCACCCTGAACAACCTGGTGCGGGTCTCTTCCGACAGAGCATACGCAAAGCGATTACTACGATTGAACAGTCACGAGGGACGCCTCTGTCAGACAAAGCTTTTAACATCCTTTCAGCCCTGACACCCCTCTATTCCCCCGAATTCTCCCAAACCTCCCCCGAAGAGAGAGACAAGTTACGTGGTCAGAAACTCGGTGTAGTGAAAAAGCTCGCCTTCCCGTATCATGATTCACATGATCCCCGGCGGTACGGGGACTCACCATCTACGCGGGGGACGGTGGGCTCCCCGGCCAATTCTAGCTCTCTGAGCCCACCAGCCCAGATGATCTCTGCCCTCCCACAGCAGTACGAATCAATACCTTCGCATGCCATGTCTTCTTTGCGGACGGGAACCAACATGTACCCCCAGCAACAGAATGTCCAGACTCATCTTTCGTCCGTATCGGAGTCGCCACAACCGCATCCACAGATGGTTAATCATCCCCAGACTTTGGCAGGTGTTTCGACATCATATTCGAACCCATCCTCGTACTTGTCCCAAGGCCAGGTGTACGCGGACCCCTCGAGGTATATGTCGTATGTCCACCCGGTCGACGAGGCAACGATGTGGGGAGCTGCCGTGGGTTTCGGCCAAAGCGAGTGGACGCAGTTCTTGGACGGCTTCAAACCCGAAGTTCAAGCAGCCAACGGTCGACATATACATCCTACATGATGAGCTATGATCTCTGACGTCTTGATGTTCTGTTCTGATGCTATACCTCGCTCCGATACCTTTTTTTTTTACCCCCATTCATACCTTTTTCTTGCGCGTTTCTCCTTTATATCTATTGTTATCACTAGTCAGTCCTCCTTCTTCCAGTGCTGCCGTCGCTTTTTTTGGCTCCCGTTTATATAGCCTATATTTCTTGAGGGGATGTCCCCTATTTCATCTCATGACTGACTCGGTTTTCTTCATTCCGCCTCCTTTCCTGCCATGCGTATGTATCGGTAGTTTGCTTACGTTTTGTATGATAGCAGATATAAAGCTCCATGTACACCTTTGATGAAATGGACAGCTCAAATAGAACTGATTGTCTCGATTCTAGAGAGAGATCTTGAGATTGTGAAATGGAATACTCTACACGAAACCAAGTACAAAACGCCAAACAATTCGTGATGATTATCATTATCATGCTGAGGCATGGCTCAGCTTTTGCACACGCTTCATCCGGTTAGCGATTTCATTCCGGAGCTGCGACAGGAGGAGAGGGGGCTTGGGGAGAGAGGAGGCGGCGACAATGACCTGGTCTACAAGGGTGTAAGGAAGCCAAGTTGATGACGCATTTCCCGGTGAAGGTTCCCGAGTAAGCCGCTGGTCACTCTGCAAATACACCACACCAACATCCGTTTCAGTTCCGAGTTTCGAGGATAATTAATGAACGATGGGGCACGAACCTTCTTCACGAGATCTAGCATGTAGGAAACGGCATCCTCGATGTTCTCATAACGCAAGCTCAGACGAATCAAGTACTCAGGGTGATGATTCTGGAAAGGATCTCGATAGTGAGCGTCATTACAACAACGCCTAGCATTAGGAAAACTCACCTGAATGATTTGGAGCAGCCAGGGTGGGGGTGGAGATGATCGATCGAGACTGATAATGGTCTCCAAGCATGCCTTTGTGTATCGATGGTCGGTTTCTGCCCCATCATGCCTCTCCAAAGACTGGCGCAAGAACCGCCATGCGCGATCAGCAGTTGAACCCGACCAAGTAATCGAACTGTCTGTCAGTAGCCAGTCAGAGTCCACGGGCCTAAGCAGGTTGGTTCATCAATAAGGAGCATGAAAGGCCAACGAAATGAGAACATACGGAGATATTTCAGAGTTCTTCGACAGACGAATGCATTGCGCCGTAAGGTTTGTGAAGAGGTCCGTCATGTCGACTTTCAATGCATTGGCTACAGTCAACGCCTGGCTGAAGAGATTGAGATGGACCAGACGGAGCACAAGCACCGAGGGCGGCAGAAGAAACTCTGCAAACTTCAATGAGCTTCCTTCCTAGTCCGCGACAAAAATGGAACGGTACCTGGAGAATTGAGTAATTCGGGACTGCGTTTGATAATGGCAATTTGAGCTGACAGCAAGGTGTGCTGGCGTTGAATATCGGCAAGGTGGACGACCTGGGTTTCATATTTTGAAGATGTGAACTTCGACTCTGGAATGTACTTTGACGAGGTTCCACGTTTCCGAGCCTGCGGCGAGGTGAGACAAGTGAATTAACAGAAGAAAATCTCACTCACAGAATCGCCGACCACGGGCAAGATTACCCACTGAGAATTTTCGTCGACAAGAATCAATGCGTTGATGGCAATAGAATACGAATCGAGCTGTTCCTCTCCGAACGAAATGAATAACTGAACGTTCGTGATGATCTCCTGTAGCTTGATCGCTCTTTGGTACATGACCAGAGCAGCTGCTGCAATGTCAGCATAATGGCTCAAGAAAAAAAAANGAACCTTACCGTTGCGGTACTCTCCTCGCTGAATATACCACGTATACAGAATTTTGGAATAACTGGGTTGAAGTCGCGGGTCGACGTTCCGGGCTTTGAATGAAAGGATTGATTCAACCTCCTCTGAAATTCCAGCGAAATCGAACGTCATCAATTTAGCAACAGCATTTTCTTCGCACATTCGGAGGGCTAATTGGCCAGCGAACTCTCGCTTCCTGAGTTCAACGAGTTAAGAATCAAAAAGGCATAGTGAGTGATAAAAATTACTCACTGTTTTTCATATGGCATGGTCATCAAAGCGGCGTATGCCTCTTCGTAGAGTCCAAGGTCAGCAAAACCTTTGGTGACCGTTGCCCACAGCGAAGAAGTGTCCGTGCTTGGCGGAGCTGTCGATATGGCCAATTGAGCAAACTGCACTTCGTAGCGAGTCAACATATGCGTCTTGAATAGTTCAGACACGAAGAGATAGTAGGCGAAGTGGGATTGAATACTGTGTGCGGCGGGGAGAAGGGAAGTCAGCGCCTCGATATCGTCAGGCGACAATGCATTGTCAGGTCCTGGAAAGAAATAGGCCATCAGCGTCGAGTTTATGATAGGATGAGAGGCACGTACCAAAGCTGCCAGCTAACTTCTCAAAGAGTTGAGCGGCCTCGTCAAACCGTCCGATCTGGAGCCAAACTTGAGCGAGAACAAAGATCGCTGACGAGGTGCGCGGTAAACAGCTGAGGAGTTCACGGGCGACGTCGTAAAATTTGAGTAGGCGGAGGCGCTCGCAGAAGACAACCTCAAACTTGGTGGCGTACGATGGTGAAACTGATTGGAGGAGGCCAGAATTGTCGAGGAAGGTATGTGCGATGACCGGAATTCCACCAATGGTCGAGGATTGGGCGAGTAGGAGGTATACCAACGACGTAGGAGCGGAGGAGGGGATTCGGTTATGCGACACGTCCATGTTGCGCATTCGGGAAACGACATCATCGTCAAATGATCCTTCCACTTCCTTGATAGGCCTTTCTGCTGGCTGTTGAGACACATAGCGGAGCATTGCCGTTCCTTTGAAGACAGCGAATACCTCGGCAATGAGTGAAACATCCCATTGAGGGAGATCATTGGAAAGATAGAGCAGGAGGGTGATCAAGGATAGAGACAGTTGGTATCGAGCTTCCACCGAAATGGCAGTGTACCTCGCAGTAAGACCTCGTGCCCAATCCGATTGTGTGGACGGAAGGAGAGTTGAGAGATCAGCCTCATCGTCTTCCCGCTTAACAACGTAATCCAAACTGCCAATGGCGTCTATTGCTGCACGCGTGGCCCTGTCGAGATCGCCAATGCTTTGCAAACGTCCGGCAAACCAGCTGGCAGATCCTTCATCCAATGTTTCCAGCACTTGCAGTTTGTTGGCTTGGTCCTGAAGGATGTCGACCAACGAAAATCCAAACTCTTGATGGATTAAATCGGTGGCCCGACCTTCGAGGTTCGACATTAGCTCAGGACCCAACTTCTGTCGCAGTACTCCGGAGACGGCGAGAATGTCGAATGAGGCATCTGTTAGATGGTCGCTCTCGATGAGGCGCTGAAGGTAAATTGCCATGTCTTCGATAACGAGCGAGCCGGCACGCTCCCTTTCAATGACAATAACATCATCGGGTCCTCTTGAGCCAAGAACCAACGGCCATCGGGCGCTTCGCTCAACCTCACGGCATCGAGCAACAAAGCCTTCCCAATCTCGCTTGAGTGCTGTCCAATAATTCCCGTACTGGAAGGCTCCTGACTGTGAATCACGGTTTAGTATCACCGTGCAACCAACGACCGCGGCAACATTCTCGCAAAGAGTGGAATATGTTGCCAACAGTTGTGGAGGAGGAGCACCGGGAAGTGTAAGGCATGCGTCGGTATATTGGTCGATGGCAGCTCGCAGGGATAGACTTGAAAATACTCCAGGCTGGAAAACGGCTTCTAGGAACTTTTCCGTCAATGAACCCGGGGAAAGGAGTCGTTCTTCCATGTACGACGGCGTTAATTCTGGCTCTTGAGCATATGATGCGGTCTTCCAGATTGCAGGCTGCACGTCTTTCTGATCGTATGCTTCGAAATCCAAGTTCGTCTTCTCTACTGTCGATCGCCCTTGAGTCTCCCAAAGGGTCACTAATGTGTTCCCTACTACCATGAAATCTTGAAGGTGGCAGTGGACGGTACGCCTGTGACATTGAATCACGGCAACAGTCTGTAGGTGATCGTCTGTGGCATCAAGTAGGCAAAAGAAGCCACCTGATGCAACGGACGCCATTGACGGGATGAAAGCGAGAACGTAAAGACGGGCTCCGCTCGTTGTGTTGGTTGAAAAGACTTTCAGTAGGTTTTGGCGAGCTTCATCAAGAAGCGGATGGCTTCGCCCGCTGCTACTACCACCAGTGGAACTTGACGCGCGGGAGGGTTCAAGGGATTGCGAAGTGTATGGAAGCGCTGTTGAGGCGACGCATCCTTGCTTGGGTTTCCAGCGCCTTACGGTTCGATCTCTTGACAGGGTCCATATGGAGGTTACGTCCGAAGGCCATGGGTGGGTCCCCAAGGAAATAATGTCGGCTGCGTTAGGGTGGGTTGGGTGAAGGCTTGGAAGGAGCGATGTGAATGAAGACAGCAAGGAGCCTTGATGACATAAAGTCTCTGTCCATTCCTCTGCAAGGACATATGAATTCATAAGATTATACTAATGTGTGAGCGTTACGACGAACCTTCATGACTATCATATCCTAGAGGGTCCACATCTAACCGCAATAAAGAGCCGTTGGGCATGGTGAGGGCGACGCAATAGGTTCCTTGGGCCTGAACAAAGCAGGTTCTTGTGTCTTCCGGGAAGCCTTTAATCATGTATTCCTTCGGCCATATATTGTCGCCTTCGTGTCTCCATAGATCACGCCCGCGCACAGGGACAACCACCCTGTACAACGACCCGAACTCGGTGACGGCAAGAACATGCAACTCTGAGTCTTCTAGGAAAACGGCGGGCGAGTTTAAGAGCAATGAAGGAAAGACGAGTCGCAGTGGGTGGACGTCTGTGGAAAGTGACAAAAGTTCAACGATGAGACCCCCGTGGATAAGCCGCAAGAGGACTGTTCCCGTGGCTTCTGAGTCGAGCACGGAGGTAAAAATGGCATGCTCATTGGAGATGGTGGTCCTCTCCTGAGTTTGGGGAAGTGGCAATCGTTGGCGCGCTGTGCGAATCGTGACCGTGGTTGGCGCCGCTGCCGCCAAAGATGAGAGGTGGGTCGAGACTAGAAAGGCTTCCATGGGGGTGAGGAATGGTGGTTGGTGTCGGCCAAGGCGCCTCGATGCAACGCCGTCACGTTCAGACGCGTCTTGTTTTGTTTGTCAAAATTTAGCAATCTTTTCACACACTCAGTCGTTGATACAAAACTACAGTAACATTGACTATGCTGAATACAAAACAAAGGGACGAAATATCAGCAAAAGATGGGCACAGCAGATTCAATTAATCCTGAAGCTCAATTTCTCTCCGAATAATTTCGCGAACCTCCCGAAGCCCGCCTTGCAACTGCCGAACAGTCTTTGGACTTCTAGTCAACAATTCTGCCGCAGAGTCCGTCTTCTTCGAGACCGAGAAGGGTCTTGTACCTGCACTTCCTTTTGTTGGCGTATTGGGGTTCGACGGCGCCGCAGTCCCAGTCGAGGAAGGCATCTCGAGCCAGTCCTTGCCAGATATCGTGACCTTTCTGAGGAAGAATGGGCACATTTCCATGAGCATCCTGAGCGACTCGTTCGCCTCCGCTTCAGAGATAGGTACAGGCGAGGATTTGATGACAACCGACACAATATCGGACCTGGGCATTGTTCGCCTCTTTCGGGTGGGCGTAGAAGTTGATGCTGATCCAGGGTTCGAGAAGAGCCTAGAAGAGACAATTGAGGAAAAATTGAAGCAATAGAACTAGAAAACATACATCCAGACGCTTTCGGCAACCCCGGGAAGCCTCTCAAGCAGGCACCGTCTTCTCATCTCATCTTGAGTAAACTTTAACATTTGGTCCCGCGACATTGGGGTGCCATCAGTGCGTGTGACCGTCTTGGTTGGGGATTTAGATAAGGAACGAGCACGAATACGTTCGTAGAGCGCTTGCCTGCGCGATGTTGTTGGTGTTTGAGGAGCAGTGTCAGCATCAGTGCCTCTTTGGTGGCGGGGGGTGGACGGCACAGATGACCCTGCTGTGGAACTGCTAGACGCTGCTGGTGTCTGTGGTGAGAGAAGGAACCCTTCCTCGGGTCCCGAATCACGTTTCGAGGGTGTTTGCGGAAATAGGAGTCTCCCTAACTTCGTTGGTGATTGCGCCCGAGTTAGAACGGGGAACGGCAAGGCAAATTCTTTTTGTGGCCTCTTGGTTGGAGATCTTGACGGTGATGACGGCGCAATGGGAAATTTCTGTAAAGCCGCACCACTTTTGGGAGATGCAGAAGCAAGGGTTCGTGTCAAAGCAGAAGGTTTGGTAGCAGCTGGTAGCGGCGGCAGATCGGTTAAGGGAACCGGGGGGACAGATTCATGCCTGGTATGGAGCTTGCACAATTGAACATGGTCACGACATGAAGCCAACAAAGCCGATGTAAACGCTCACCTTGGCCCATTTCTCCAATTTCTGAAGGAATTGTGCGCGGCGTGTCTCCCCTGCGGCAGTCCATCTTGCGACAGCTGCCATGCCACCTCCCATGCCTTTGTCGATGTCCATTTCCACTTCAATTCCAACTCCATACACTGGGATCCGTTTCCGCTCCGACTTGGAATAATGAGAACCAAGGCTGAGTGTGAATCCCATAGAACCGCGCATCCAATCAGACGAAGACGAAGACTCCAAAAAAGGATTGTCATCTTCTCCCTTCTGCTGTGCATCTGCGCTGTTTTCAGGGACGGACTCGCCATCCCATTCCCATAACCAGCACAGTCGTTTGAGATCTTCCACCCCAAAGGATGTGGCAAATCCCGAGTACGTTTTGAGGGATATATGGTTAAGAACATTCAGAACGCGCCCGGAGTCTGTGGAAGGAGATATTGCGCAAGTGGCCAAAGCATGTGAGAGAGCTTGTTGTACTGCATTATGAACCTTGAGAAGTCGTGTCAAATGACCTGGGAGGTCGCTCTTGGGTCCACGAGCGCTAGACGGAGTGATGGACTTGGGGGTCGGGGGCTGCCTACTCAAGATTGTTACCTGAAATTCGTCTCTTGGAACCAAGGGAACACTCACTCTGTCCGTAACTTCTTGGGTGTTGTCGTGACACCATCGTCAGACGGAGGGCCACGCTTCTTGCGTGGCGATACTTGGAGAGAGGCGTATATACCAGACATTGAGCTCGATAGAGTGGTATCGCTGTGCCAAAGACACGTCCTACGACGGTCGGCAACGTAGAGATAAATGGAGCAGAGGGTTGGGAGAGAGTGGACTGAGTGCTGTCAGACCAGACGCGCCGAAATCATGAATGTTCGCGTTTCTCACGTAATTAACTATAATTAATTAATTTCTGAGCCGGTGATAACTAACTATTTTGACCCACGTCTCCTCATCTCTCCTTCTCTCGCGTTTCAACGGATGCTCTGTGGACTGCTGCGCGTGGAACACGCACCGCCTTCTCGTCGTTCCATTGAATTGGAGCGTCTTTCTCTGGTAGCTTAAGCCCGGCGAGCAGCCTTGAATGACGCCACAATCGTCCTGGGCAGTCATGCTTGAAGCCGATCTCCGAAGGATAAGGCTGGGTTTCATAAGAACTCTACCCCTTTCTTGCAGCGTTCTGTGCAGCTGTTATCCTCTTTCCGGGCACTCGGGCTTCTCTTGTCTTCCGTGGCCGCGTATAGCGCGTAAACTGCGCCGCTATATGACGTTTACCAGCCTCAAGTCCTTTGAGTCTCGAGTCTGGCTCCCTCATTCAATGAAACTTGCGTTCCCCACGTGTCTATTACCTTTGTGTCAGCTTGGTCGTGTGTATAGCCAGGCCACCCACAGGCTCTATACATAGGCCTTGGTCCCAGGGTCACCGGTATCCTACTCCTCTGCCTCAATGGATTTCGACAATCAAGCGACCGAGCCCTTGCACAACCTCAGCTTTGCCTCCCGCCAGAATGGTCGCATGTACGCCTTTCAGTCATTAGATTAATGCCTGATTTCTTACAAGGATGGCAGCGGATTGTATTTTGACCAACTCCGAGGTGAGTCTGACTCTGGTGCGGCGAAGTACTGCGGTCGACCACACCCTCCAGGAGAAATCGACGGCATCATATACCGGGAATCTACATACCGAGACAAATTATCCCAGCTCGAAAGCGAGTTGGAAGTGTACAGACGCGCCTATGCAGACCTTGAGTCCGAAAGAGCACGGCTGCAAACCTGTAAACAACAAATTGAAAGGCAAAACGAAGAACTAGCAAGTCAGGTCAAGGTGTGTTGTACACTTCTCCCGTTTACCCGAGATAGATTTAACGGCTTAGACTTGTTAGGCAAATAGTGTCGTAGTTCTTCTGGACGGCGACGGCGCTATATTTAACGATCAATTTATTGAGAGAGGTGAGGCAGGCGGCCACGCAGCGGCCTTAAAGCTTTCCTCTTCCATCAAGCAATACATTTCCTCGGCGGAGGGAGGAACGGAATATCAGCTCTGGGTTTATGTATTTCTCAACAGACGAGGGCTGGCAGACACCCTGGGACGCGCGGGACTGCTTGGCGCAAAGCATAAACTTGAAGATTTCGTGATTGGTTTCAATCAAGCTACTGAGCGTTTCATCATGGTGGATGTCGGCGGGGCTAAGGAAGCGGCAGACGCTAAGATTAAATGTATGTATTGCTCCTGATTGTTAGAGGCAGCTGTCTGATGTCTTTCATCCACATAGCGCTGTTGGAATGCGAGATTAAGATGCCGCAAACTGCAAAAATCGTTTTCGGAGGTACCGTCACCTCTGTAACCCAATTGATTCAAGTTTAACCTTCGTTGAAGGCTGTCACGACAATGGATATGTTACTACTTTGCGGTCCCACATTACGGCCGGTTTCAGAGACAAGTTGATTCTGCTTCCAAGTTACACGGAAATCGCGACAGGTATCAGCGAGCTAGAACTACCGCTTCTCGACATCCCGGACCTCTTCATGCGCGAAAAGCTCAGCGTTGCGACCTATTCGAACGTGGCTACGTATCCTGTATCGGCTAAGCCTGGAACAGCCAGCTCTGTTGGATCGCCTGACCAGGTCATCTCACACCTCAGCCCTCGCACAACTTCGAGCTACTCGACTATACTCCGCGCGGCTCCGCGAAGGTCAACGCCTGACCTTGACTCTGGGGTTAGCTCCATTTCAAGTGACGAAACGGACGAAATTTTATCCCGAGCGCCCACTGTCGCAATGCCCCCCAAGTTGTCACGTCGAATCAATCCACATCTAGTGCGTAGTGTATCGTAGCGTTGCTATGTTCTCATTGGCTCAACTGGTCACTTTCCCAGCCTTTGTCGAAGCGTACGTGATTCTGACCCGTACTATTAGCTTCCAGCATTCATGACGTTCATTTCCAGAGAAACCGCCCCCGTGCACGTTGTTCTATCTTGCCAACTGCAAACACGGGGCAGAATGTAGATACGGCCACGATTACCAACTCCTTGCTGAACATTACGATGAAATTCGGGACAACGCACGGAAAGCGCCTTGTCCGGCTGCCAACAAAGGTAGGTTCTTTGTCTCCGCTAACAATGTTCTATCTCCTCTCAACGACACGAACAGGGGAAATCTGTCTCTGGGGCAAAGATTGTTGCTACGGTCACAAGTGCCCTCAGGCAACCAAATGCTACTTTCTGAAGCTTGGAAAGTGTAAATTCCAGGGTCGTATGTGTCAACTTTCTTGCAACCTTATGAAGTGAATAACATTTCACCATCAGGTGATATGCACAGGGACTAGAATGGGATAACGTGAACGACTTGAATTGGAAGAATCCTGACGATGCGGGTGGCCATTATACTTTGATGGGCATGCCATTTATTTATGCGCTAAGGTTGAACGATGAAGCCACCGTGATCGATTGACGAATCAAGACTTCCGCGGAGTTTCGACGCCGCACTCTAAGTTCTCCTTCTACCTCTCCATCCAGCTACGTTTTATATATTCTCCTCCTCTTGTTACTGCTTGTTATGAGTCTCACAATTGGTTTCATTGTTGTCTATTGTCAATAACAACTTGCTGGCGCTAGGTTCCGGCGCTTGACGTGGTAACGTAAAGGATACTTCCAATCTTTCGATGAAGCCGCAGACACGCTGGCCCGTGTGAGTCTCAGAAGGTCGAAGGTGATAAACTTATCAACACACGGTTCCTTTTTCGAAACGGACTTTCCTCGTCTGGTAACAGGGCCCGGAGAAGATCCATTCCCCGTTTTCATTTGGTTCGAGGGCTGGGCATGTTTTATAGCCCCACGTTAACTTTGAACGCAGGTCGTGATCCCCGCCCACTAACTCTGCTCTTTCAGCCACGGTCCCGCTCTGTGCTCAGAGCTAGAGTACGATGGCTGCCCACCATGTGGGTGATCCCACCCAGCAACTTTGGTGCGTCGCTTTCTCTGCTCAAGCGCCCAGCTAACACGATTGCGACTAGGGATGAGACGTTGAGCAGACTTGTCCGTACGTGGCCACTGTCCTTTGAAGCGAAGAATCCTCTCCCATGCCCCGCGTAGATCTGTCTTCGTCGATGTTGAAGAGAAATGCCGATCTCGAGCAGCGAGTCGCGGAGCTTGAAGTTGAACTCCACGTCTGGAAGCAAGCTCATTCGGTGGCACTGGAAGCATCTGAAGCACATAACGTGCAGATTGCAGCCCTCAACCGACAAATTTCTGGTCTAGATTACTTCAAATCCGTTCGTATCGCTCTCTCGTCACCGGCGCAGTCCGTACTGACACGCAGCCCGCAGAACCAAAATCCACTGATACTTTGCGTCATTAATGGCGACGAACTCGTTTTTAGCCGAGATCTACTTTCTCAGGGGTTCCAGGGAGGGCGTTTAGCTGCGCAAGAAATAACGAAGGCCATCGCTGAACACCTAACCAAGGAAGAGGTACAGGTCTATGGACGCCTGTCCTTTTGGATAACCCTCTATTTCAATAAGGCGGAACTTCTGGAAGCCGTGCTTTCCAATGGTGTTTGTACCCATGAGCACTTCGAGGCCTTTTACGCTGTAGGGTCTTCTCTCCATTTGAAAGTCTGCCACGAGGTGACCTTCTTTTTAGGGTTTCAGCCAGGCATCTGCACGTTTCGCTGTTGTCGACGCTGGCTACAGCAAAGACGCTGCGGAGGCGAAAATTAAAGGTTGGCCATTCGTTATATTTATCGATCCTGAACTGTATGAACATGTTTCGTGCAGAGTATCTTCAAACCTACACCCGATTCCCTCAAACTATCCGGGTATTCTTCGGTGGTTCGTCGAGCTAAAACCTTTGTCGAACAGCTCATAACGGCTTCTCTCATGCAGGATATGATCCCAACGTCTATACAACTCTTTTCAACACCTTGGAACAAGATCAGCTACTTGGAAAGATTGCTCTTCTTTGCTCTGGGCACGAAGCAAGCCCAATCGATCAGCCGCAGCACCCTTTCTCTCGATTGAGGCTGGATGGTCTCTTCATGGCTGAGCGTCTATCGCGAGGGTCAAGGACGAAATTGAGCCCCTTATCCACCAATCATTTCGGGATGTCGAATGGAGGATTAATAAGCCCTACCTCCCCAGAGCGTATTCCCGGCAGAGTGATTGATCCAAGTCTGGTGAGGCGTCTGATTCATATCGCGTTTTAATGTGACTAATGCCGTTCTACTTGACCTTCGGGAATAGCCCCTCCATAAACGTGAGCTAACTTTCCATGAATCGTTGGTGCTGTAACGCTGATGACTTTTGGGTATCTAGAGAACCCTCCGCCTTGCAACGAACATTATCTGATGAGTTGTTCAAAAGGAGTAGGCTGTCCTTTCTCTTCGGGCGTCGTAATCGCTAATTAGCTCAAAGGGAGGAATCTGCAAGTACTCTCACGACTACATTTTGACCGCGGAGCAGCTCAATCAGTTGGCGAATAACGCGAAAAAGGCTCCTTGCAACTGGTTGAAGAACGGTTGGTTGACGAGTACAGCTTCTAGAGCGCTGGCGCTGATTGAAATTCATCCGCAGGGGTTCCCTGTCCCTATGGCGATAAATGTTGCTGGGGTCATGTTTGTCCTAACGGACCCAAGTGCTTCCATCTCAGCAAGGGTAAATGCTGGTTCAAAGGCGGTGCGTCCTGTAACGGTTGGAAAGCTTGTTTGAGGGCGCTGACCCCAGTTTAGAAGCAATGCACCCCGAACTAACGCCCTCGACTCCGGTCTCCTGACTTGATTCACGTTAGATGTCTTCTCCCTAGGATGGATTTTTTTTGCCTTCACGTCAAGATGTTATTCGCGACTCGTTTCTCAGTTTGTTTTATTTTGGGCTGGATGAAGTATGATCTCTTCCAATTTGTGAAAAATGATTGACTGCATACCCTGTTAAATCGTGCTGTCGCTGTATCTGTCCCCTATTCCCATAGACTACTACATATGACCCTGCTATCACTCTCTCTTTGTCTTGCAGCGATTAGATTGGCCCCGGTACTTGTTTCTGTTTCTAGCAAGCGAGTGGCTCGGCATTGTGCGATCAAGTAGCAGGCGTGCGAAATCGATATGTGTGAGGTTGTGAAGAAGAAGGAACAGGGACTCGCCTGCTTCAATCTACATTTTCTCCTTACCATAAGCCTTCACATTATCGACTATGGCTTCTGTAGGGCTCCTTTCCCCCTGGCGCTCTGCGCAATCCACTGACTCAATCCTTCCAGCACCAAGATGAGGATGATCTGAACCCAACCACCACCCCTGGTTCGTATTGCCACTTCGTTGTCGCCATTCACCAGCCCCTGCTCACCGTTATTAGGCTACAAGGCTGGTGCCGCAAAGACCACCGAGGAGTACGCCAACCTCGATGCTGAAGACGAGAGTCTGGCGCGCTGGAAAGCCTCTCTTGGCATTGTCCCTGGTGCTAGTACAACCGGAACTGGGCCCAAGGTATTTGCATCAGTATCCCAGCCATCGCGCTATCTCCTGACTGTTTTTCGAACCCCCTAGGTCTCTGTCCTCACCCTAGAACTCGCGTCCTTAACCCTCCCTGCCGGCAAGTCAGTTGTTATCAACCTGGCCGATTCTGCGAGGCTCGCATCGTTGAAGAAGAACCCCCTAACGATCAAAGAAGGCGTGGAGTACAAGTGAGTCTGGTATGCGGAAGAGTAACAAACATATATTCTTATACGAATGAAGCGTTCGGATTACATTCAAAGTCAATCACTCAATCATCTCAGTGAGTCCATTCCCGTCTCCTGAGCAGATAACATGTCCTCACTGCTTTCATGCCAGGGTGTTCGATATATCCAAGTTGTCAAACGGGCAGGTGTGAAAGGTAGGAACGTGTTGAGATCAGTTCGCGGAGACCACAAACTGACTTGAGCGCCGTTACCAAGTGGACAAACTGGAGCAAATGCTGGGTTCTTATGGACCAAACCCGAGCGGTGAGCCCTACACCAAGAACTTCGAGCCTGAAGAATCTCCTTCTGGTCTCCTCGCGCGATCTGGGACGTATAGTGTCAGGAGTCGTGTTATCGACGACGACGGAGAGGTTTACGCAGGTACGTGGACGTGCTCCTTGCCTTCATTCCATGCTCAAAGAGAATGCACAGATTGGGAATGGTCCTTCAAGCTTGCCAAGGAATGGGAATAGACCTCAAGCCTCCCAGATATCTCTGTTTTTTTTTTCCGTCACGCCTTCCGTTCTCGCCGTTTTAACATCTTCAATGTAATAATTAACATCATATTGCGTGTTGCTTGTGCCGTATAGGAAATGAATGTATAAAAAGATTAGGGTTCAAGTGTACATGTGACCACAGGAGATTAGGCTTCAAGCTGATGCGACGCACAACTAGTTTACGATGATGCACTTTTCCCTCCGCCACCTATCTTCAGCAACGTCATCCCTCAGGACGTCGCGATGCTTCACCGCATATCGCCCTCGAACACCATGCTATCAATATTTTACCAAACACAGGCAGCCGCTGCTTTCTCGCTTGAACTCGTCGCTGCCAGCACCGGTGCCCACCAAAACATGGGTTGACCGTCTACCTCCCAAAGCTCGGCCATACTTGTATCTGACGCGTATAGATAAGCCCATTGGCACATTGTTACTCTTCTATCCTTGTGGTTAGTCAAGCTTGAACCTCCATCATCCATTCTACGACACCTGACCGTTTACCAGCATGGTCAATTTCCATGGCGTCTTATGCCCTCCACCTTCCACCGTCAATACCTCTCACGTACATCAGTCTCTGTGGAATAGGTGCATTGGTCATGCGAGGAGCTGGTTGCACGATCAACGATATGTGGGATAAGAATCTGGACAAGGCAGTTGGTATGTCCCGAATTCACCCATCACTGATCACACCTTTCCTAACCATGGGCGGCCTGCGCTGCTTTCCCTACGCGTCGTATAGCAAGAACAAAAGAACGCCCACTTGCAAGAGGTGATTTGACGCGTGAAGATGCGTTCATTTTCCTGGGAGCGCAGCTTTCTGTAGGCCTGGCTGTCTTGCTCCAGTTCAACTGGTACAGGTGCGTCACGTTTCTTCGCGCCTGTTCCCCTGACAGCCTAGCTATATCTAACCAATCGCTATCGCTCTAGCATCCTCCTTGGAGCATCGTCATTATCGCTGGTCACCATCTATCCGCTCATGAAGCGCATCACCCATTGGCCACAGGCTGTTCTAGGTGAATATATCTCCCCTTTTCAGCTTCGTTCAATTCTAAACCAACTAGGCCTTGCATTCAACTGGGGTGCACTTCTCGGATGGTCTGCCGTCGCCGGGACAGTGGACTGGACTGTCTGCCTCCCCCTCTATGCAGGGGGTGTTTGCTGGACACTCGTCTATGACAGCATTTACGCCCACCAGGTCCGTCCTCTTCCTCTACCATTTTCTCCTCAACGACTAACACTGTGGCTGTCATCTCATAGGATAAAAGCGACGACGTTCATGCAGGAATTAAGAGTACCGCCCTCCTCTTTGGAGACCACTCCCGTTCCATCCTTACGGGCCTTTCCGCTTCAACCATATCCTTGGTCTCATATGCTGGCTATCTCAACCACCACACAGAAACTTTCTACGCCGGTGTCACCCTTGCCGCTCTACAACTTGGACGCATCTTGTATCGAACTGACTTCAATGACCGAGCGAGCTGCTGGAAAGGCTTCGTTGGGAGCGGTTGGGCTGGTTTTTGGATCTGGATGGGCGCTTTCGCAGACTATGGATTGACCTTAGTATAGTTTAATTGATTATTCTGGATCAACCCATCTTCGTCCCTGAAATTTGCGCATTCAGATTTCGTTGGTATTCCAATGTTTTATGCGTGATAATCGATAATGTAGATACATGAAAGTGAAGGTAAATGGAGAAGGCATCGTAAAATGGCAACAGCACAAGAAGTGACAGGCTGAGATATACATATCTACAGAGAGGGCGATAGAGTAAGATACAACAAGATGAAAAGATGGCGATTAAAAGCACAGTGAAGAGGTGGAGAGGAATTACAGATAAGGTGAGCCGTTCAAGAAAATCGTAAAGGGATCGTAAGGATCATGCAGAAATGTTGCTAGTACGGTACGTCACGTTCGAATGTGTTCGCGATTTCAACCACCCTTTCAGAGCGACCATGCACAGGGTCCAGCAGAAAGCCAAGCAGGTAATAGCAACGGCCACGTTCAGGAACATCATAACATCTGCAACAGGGTCAGGAATAAATTCTTAAAACTAAATGACAAATGACGCACCATCCCGACCGCGTCTCATCGCCGCGAATGTTAACTCTTCGGTGGAGAACATGAACACCATACCCCCGCAGGCGAGGAAGAAACTTCCCAGGGCCTCAGTGGGTGGCCTCGATGGGAGAATGCTCTTCGGTGGGCCGAGCCAGAGGAAGAAATATGTCAGGCATCGCAACACCGAGAAAGCAACCAATAAGTTGCCCCAGAGGCTGTGAATCTGGACTTGGAATAGGTAGCGTTGATAATGGGCAGCCATAGCAGCACCTGTAACGCCAATCACCAAGGCAGGGAAGGGATTGAAGCTAGCAAGATAACTCGGAGGTTCCGTGACAGCCTCTGGAGGCATGTCTGTAGGGTTGGAGAAAGATTCGAAGGTTGAGGAGGCAAGCCACCTTCTAACGCGTTTCGACTCGATACCCATGCCGACAAGACCAGCGAACCAAAACATGACCTACAGGAGTTCGTAAGAGAAGCTACAGCGAGGTCGATTCAGGACTTACAGCAATGCTGATGTGTTGGACCTGCTTCGTGGTGTATGGGTCCCCGGGACTCGCTCCAAACCGTTCCATCCAGGTATTCGTAACGCCATACAGGAAGATGACGAACGATTCAGTGAATTCGGCCGTGTATCTCGAGCCTTTGGGTGCCCGATTCCAGGCCCATCCAAGTTCTGCATACGAGCCAAGGAATCTGGCAAACGTCAACAGACCATAGCACCAGAAGATACCGCCTTTGATCAAATGGGCCAGGCATCCGTTGACCCAGTTTTGGCGACAGCCACCTGGAGTAAACGGAATTAGGGCCCAAGGTTTGCCACCACAAAGAAGAACATACCAGTGTAGACGACAATGCCAGTTAGAACCATCCCGAAGCCAGCAACGACAAGGGATCTTTCCAACACCGCGAACACGGCTCGTCCAATGTAGGCAGCCCATCCTCCGGCCGTCCGAGAGTTCTGCTTGGCAGTCTCGTTGAGGGTATCGGAAGAATGAGATCGCGTCGGGTTCCCAAAGAGAGTCCTATCCGACACGATGGAAGAATGGCGATTATGATGTCGGTGAACCTCGTTTGCCCATTGCTCAGTACCGTCAGGGCTATCTGGCGAATCCTCAGAATGAGGCACTCCAAGTTTTGCGATTTCGTATTCCTCTGGGTCCTCCACGATCAGGCCAGTGTATTCGGAGCCTTGTAGATGCGCAT
Organism: Candolleomyces aberdarensis; assembly: GCA_004126415.1. NCBI lineage: Eukaryota > Fungi > Basidiomycota > Agaricomycetes > Agaricales > Psathyrellaceae > Candolleomyces > Candolleomyces aberdarensis. Next base: position 51,715 of record SDEE01000016.1, read on the forward strand.
CCGTCGATTGGTTCAGGATGACATATCGCCAGAAGTCTCTAATGGACTTGTTATCGGACCTTATGAACGAAACAAGCCGAGTAAATCCGGCGATGATGTCGACGGCTGAAAGACAGAGTGCGAGCACAAGGATGAAATATCCATGTTTTCCGTGCACTGAGCCTGTAAAAGTCGGATGAGCACGGAAAGACGGAGCAGATTATTACATTTGCATACCATCATACCTATAATTAGATCCGATCAGTCAGGGCATCATGACGATGCGAGTGAGTCGGCTATGGTCTTACATGTTCGGCGTCATTTTGTTGTACAAGATGGATGACGAAACCCCCAAAGCTGAGAGAGCATAGAAAGAAATCATGGCTGCGCCGTGTGCGGGATGCTTCACAGACCGGAGCGCAATGCCTAGGCTATGTTTAGTTGGGCACAAGGATGGCTTTCAACGAGGTCCGCTCACCTATTGGGAGCGAACCGAAGAAGGCGAGGGACATGAACACGATATGGGCCATCATGAGACTCGGATGTCTTGTTTCGTTGGGATCCCCTTCTCCTTCCCAGTCAATCGTGTAGTACGAGGGCGGCGTTGGCTGGTGCCACATTGCGATCTCGGTTTCGTTCAGCTCAGTGAGGACTGTGCCCTTGTGGTTGTGGTTGTGGGACGGGGCATGGGCATGATCTCCATCTCTGCGTGTAAGGGCATTCCCCGGAGCATCGGCGAAGGTATCGCGTGCCGCGACCGACGGCGAGGCTACTGTTGGGGAGGGGGAAGAAAGGGCAGAGAGGGTGAGGAAGAGACCTGCAGCCGTCAGCCAACGGGCGCGCATGGTGCAAGGGGGGGAGTCGAGGAGGAGCAACTGCAAAACGCAGTTATATTGTGTCAAGATATCTCGGCGGCTCTTGAGAGCGAGTAGGGACTCGGAGGACAAAACTCTTGACTCAGATCCTTACAAATCTCAGATTGCCCGCGGGTCTCCTTCTTCCTAAATCTTTGTAAACAAAATCGTCTAAAACTCGGGGCCGAACCTAAGGATAGTATCATCTAGAACCTTGCCCAGTCCTCGTTGTGCGCAGCCAGTTCGACATATCTCGCAGCAAGAACAGCTCTGAAGCTGCCAGTGACCAGATTCCAGAGTTTTGTTACGACACTTAGGATCCTGCCTGATTGCGTCCACAAGGAGACCCCAGTACACAGCACCAGATAGCAATACCGTTCACGGCACAAGCAGGGCTCGATGCTGCCAAGAACCGGATGGTTATAGTCTGGACCCATTCCTGGAAGATCGGTGCTTGGGAATGGAGCTCTTGCAGTCCCTTGAGGCCTCGAGGTTTGACAGAAAAGGGCTTCAGGTTGAGGTTGACAAGGATAGTCTTACGCCATCAAAATATCCGAAAGCCCGTACATTTCGTCATTGTTTGATTATGCATCACTTTCGGCATCTTGAATATGCCTCTTTTATGCTCCTGCGCCTTCAAAGCTAGCTTCGTCCTGCATGCATTCGCACCTGCTTTCATTGTCGACTCCTGACGCTCAGTCGCAGTAGTATCAGGGCCCTCTGGAGCTGACGAAGCCATGTGCCCTAAGTATCGCTGGCAGCACCACTGTAGGCGACAATCGTGCCATTCCTTTTGCCACCCTCCGTACCCTCTGGGTACCTTATACCGCCCGTGCAGTTGATATTTATAGCTTCTACAAATTTTTGCTCCGAAGTGAAAGAACCTTCACACAATCGGGTTCAATTCTGTTCAATCCGTTGGAAGAAAAACCGACCGAAATCTAGCCCTTAGAAGAAGCAGATATGCGAGCCAGACTTTAGGGAATATTATCTTTTATCGATCCGAGCCAAGCTTCTGACCCTGACTCCAAGTCGACACAAGGAGATGTTATCGCAACTAACATTCTCCGGACTTCACATATCCGCAGCCTAGTTAGCTGCGGATATGTAGAGCCAACTGCACCGGTCCGGTTACAAACAGGTCTGCTGAAATTACTTCAAGTCTCCTCGGATGGCGACAAGTGTGGGCACCGGAAACGGCATATGTCGATGCGCCCAAAGGTTAATGCGGCCATCAGGCGTCGGCGCCGGACTTGTGTATTTCCGAAATCCAAATGTTTAACTTGCTTCGACATACGTACGTACATGAACAAAACAGAATTGAAATGAAATGAAGTGCAACCAGCTCTCCGGGAGAAACATCAGAATACAACAAGCATCAAGCTTACGAAGTTCGAAGAAAAGAATTGTTAATGAGCGACTGAACAAACGAAACGAGGAAAGAAATTTGAAAACATAAACGGATGGGGGGAAGGAAGAACAAGGGTGAGATGAGAGTTACGGTTTCGGTTTGAATGGATCCATGGGAGGTTTACTGGCTGTATGTTTGCGATGGCATAGCATATGTCCTATAGGCCGTATCAGAATTGGCTGTAGGGTTGAAAGCCGCGTTGCCTGGCCTCTGGATGGTCGGAGCACGCTGAATGGTCGGAGCCCGCTGGATGGTCGGGGCACGCTGGATAGTCAGGGCACGCTGGATGGTAGGAGCGCGTTGGGGGCGATAGTCCACGAATGGTGCCGTATTCATGTAATCACCATTGTCGGCGTTCATCGTGGTGGCGTATCCATTTCCAGCATATTGACCCAAGCTACTTCCGGACCTGCGTCCCTTCTCCAGCGAATTGATGGAGGCGTTGTCAGTATCGGGACGATGCTGGTGGAAACGGCCGACATCCTCAGGGTCGAACGAGATGATCTCCTTCTCGAGCGCCTTGATGCGTCGGCTCTTGCGCATAGCGAACCATACAATGAGGAAGATGAGGACGAGCCCGACGAGCCCGCAGAGACCAAAGACGATACCGGACGCGACCTTGTTCTCCAAGAAGCTATTGGAGCTCGCGCCAGTCTTGCCAGGCAAGGAACTAGTTGTCTGGGCGGCAGGATTGGTCACTGTCTCGCTTTTAATCACAACAGACACTCCGGTTGTCGTAGGGGCCAAAGTTGTGCTCGTATTTCCATTTGGATTGCTCGAAGTAGTGGTTTCAACCACGATCACCGGGGTGGGAGCTGTCGGGGTTGCACTAGTTGTCGTTGTCGTGGACGCAGTGGTCGACCTAAGATGAAATGAATGAGCCGCACAGAATACCAGGCATGTAAAACAACGGACTCTGTAGTGGACGAACTCGAGGTCGATCTAATGGAAACACAATAATTAGCAATAGCAACGACCCCTTTCTGCATGAAACATACTCTACGGAGGCTGACGTCGAGGTGGATAGAGCAGTGGACGTGGTTGCCGTCGATTCTGTCGAAGTAGAGATCGTCTCTGTCGAGCGCTCAGACGTTCTGCCGCATCGTCATTAGCATCGAACTACTCGGTTCACAGTGCACACTCACGGGCGTGCAGTGGGCGTGGGCAGAGGCAAAGGAATGGAAAGATCAGGGACTGGAATTAGAGTGTTCAGCCAAGGTTATAGTGTACAAGCAAGCAAATGGGGCTCACGGTCCAAGATACCACCTTGTCTTCTGATAAAGCGGCCAAGGAAGGGAGAAAGGTGGGCCATAGTTGATCACGGCAGAACTCGACGATACGATTAAAGAGCGGGGGTGAAGGAACGAATTAGCAAGACAATATAGAGCGAAATCGTCTAGACTTCGTAATGTGGGGCTGGGGGGGAAAGAAAGGCAACGCAGTTGCTGTGAGGCTGGAGGAAGGAGAAGAAGAGTCCAACGGCGTTCTGTTCCCACCCCAATGACAGAAATGTTGTGTTTCCGTCACGCATGGGCGGCTATCCGCCTACAATATGCTAGAGCTCCATAGACTCCCGTTGGCATCCCAACTCGTTAAAAAATGCCAGACCCTGCAGGGTCTTTTGAACTTCAGCAGTGCGATACATTTACTCGAGTACAGCGAGGGCTATCAATACAACGATGGTATGAACAAAACTACACATCAAGGCAAACTAGATTGATACAAATTCTGGAGGCAATACAAGAAGTGGCGGTACCTGTCCCATGGAAAGTGACGACAAGGTCAATTCAGAAATCAAAAAACGTGGCTATGATCAGCGCAACGACAAGCGTCCATAGCTCTCACCGGCCTTCCTCTCCATGATCTCACGAAGGGGGCCGAGTAATCGCGTGAAGGCGGCTTCATCCAGTGCAGCAACCTTGAGCTTTGGGTGAGACGGGTTGGAGCGAGACACAGCACTGACTGTAGCCGCACGAGGTGCAGCGCGAAGAAGCGACAGTTCTATGACATTGGCGTCAGACATGCATCTAACTTGGGTGGGATAAAACCGTGCATACCTCCGAAATAGTCACCCTTCTTAAGATGCCCAACCTGTATCTCCCGAACCTCTCCATCCTCTGACTGGTGCTTCTTGGTCGCGATGGCTTCACCCTCTTCCACAAAGAAGAATGTGTCCCCAAGATCGCCCTGCTTGACCACGGCCTCACCGTCTTTGTACGTGCTGCTAACGAGAGCATCCGCAATCTTGCTTCTCTCTGCAGCGTCCAAGGACGACAGAAGAGGGACCGTTGCCAGGAACTGCTCATACATCGTCCGGCGACGATGAGCAGCTTTCAAAATAATAGTCCTGAACGTAATCCGGTCAAGTGCCCATAGCGTCGAGGGTTCAACGGCAAGCACAGACGCAGCGCGCGGATGTCCATACATCAGCGCCAACTCTCCAAACGACCCTCCTGCCTTGCACTCCTTGACCAATCTTCCCAACTCGGAATGATACTTGGGTTGGGTGAACTTGTCTTCGGAATCCGTCAGGATGTTGCTCTGGGTGAGCCACTGGGGTGGTAGAGGCTCCGGGCGGATATAACAATTCATCTGGCCCGCCTCGACGACATAAAAGTACTCCCCAACGTCTCCCTGTCGAATCACCAGCTCGTTCAAGACGACTTTCCGCTCTTGCATGGCATCCAACACGCCCTTCTCCTGCTCTTCATCAAGGTCGCGGAAAATGAAGTTGTTTCGAATGGCTGCTTTGATACGTCGAAGCTGTTCTGGTGTTTTGAGATAGACGGGAAGAACCTCGTCAAGGCCGCTGTCCACAGCAATGGACTCTGCAGACACCGAGGTGCGTCGGGCAAAAATGGCAGATGTGGGCGCCAAAAGGTAGTCCCCATTGTTAAGGCCGTTGCTATAATTTGTTGGCGTCGTGCTGTCGAACGAGGCGAATGGGTTGACGGTGGTCAGAGGGGATGTCGGAGGCAGCTCGTTTTGGTTGAATCGCAACCCGGGAGGAGTACGATCGCCACCGGTCAAAAGGGCGTTTCCTGGCACGTTGAGAGTACCAAAAGGACTGTGGGCGATGCTATCCCTAAACGATGACCGTGGCCTGGCAAAAGGTGAGGCAGTCAACGGGGAAGCAGAAGTCAGGGTCGTGTCGCTGTAGAGCTCTGTGGGTACGGATATCGACGACGATCCCTGTGCGAGGATGTCTCTTGATCGCGCCCTCTGCTCTTCGAGGCGCTGTTGGAACCAATTGGCACAGAACTGGAGAGCGTCTCTTGGCTGAACGCGTTGGACATCGCGAGTCAGCTCGCCGACTAGCGAGTCGAAGGTGGACATCTATGAGGCGAGGAGGATGGTGAATATGGGGAGTAGAGGTACAAAGACGCGGCCTTTTTGAGCGACCGACCACTTTACCATCATGTGACCTTCACGCAACCAGTGCCACAGGCGCTTTGTTCTTCCTTCTTTCTTTCTAGAGCGGAAACAACAAAGTCTGTTATTCTTCCCATAAACAAAGCCAGTATACTAGTCTAAATCATCAACCCACTCCTCCTCAACAACGCGCTCCATCCATCGCTGGATCCAAGGAGGCCGCCGAGCGTGTTGCTCGCGGAGTTCCTGTCTGCTTTGTGCCGCCCTGCGATCATCTTCAGTTTCCTCCTCCTCAGGGTCCCTGGGGGGCTGTTCCCGCCGCATGTTTGCCTCCGTCCGAATAGTTCCTTCCCGCCTGCGCAGAGCAGCTCGCCTTCGGTCCCAGATGGCTGGGTGGAGCGTCGAAAGCAACAGACCAAAGAATGAAGCAATCTTGTGACCTAGGGTAGGTTCAGCTACGGGTTCAAGGTGCGCGCGACCGAGAGTCTCTTGCTCTGGCTGAAGATTCAAATTGGCGAGAGTGTCCAACATGACGGCGGCTTGCCCATCCATCTGCCTGACCCCGAAATTACCGACCGCTCCTTGCGCGTTAGCTGCCGGAGGTCTAACCGCCTGTCCAGGTTGTGGTGGAGGGACATTGTTCAACCCTTGGGCAGCTCCTTGATTCTGAGGGTTTGGGAGGTTGATTCGTTGAACCCTAAAGCGAAGCAAGCCATTTCGAATGGGCTGCCAGATTTCGTAAAGCATCCAGGCTAAAATGAGGATTCCAAAGATAGGCTTGCGGGTGGGCGCGACGAAATAAAGGAGGAGGACTGTTCGGAAAAGGAGCATTAAAAGAGGCATTAAAAAAGGCCGCAGAGGCACGTCTCGTATTTGGGGAATCGGGTTTTGTTCCTGGTTGGGATTGGCATTGATAACATGAATTTGCGGCAGCCCATACTGTCGGAGGACTTGGTTGACCTGGGGTGGGATCGGGCTGGTAGTGGTAAACGACGTATGCGTTCGTATGATTGTCGACGAGGCAACGCTGAGGTTTAGCAGAGTGAAGGTATAGGATAGGATGGCGAGAGCATGCTTCTGAACGGCTGTGGGAGGCGAATTTGCTTCTGCAAGGGATAGGTACTGCTGACCACTAGAAGGGGCGATTAGTGACCATTCGCCCCAAGAAGGACTAGGAGGCGTACTTGATCACGAGCCGCTGGTATCTTAAGCCACCCGGAGTGAACTGGGGATACGGTTCATCAAGCACCGCCGGCCAAGCCCAACCAACTTTCTCGATAGCCACCTTGGCCGCTTGCTTGAGTTCCCCAGAGTCCTCAGAAAAGGGTGGAACGCCTGTCGCCAAAGCTTTGAGGGCATTCTGATGCTTTGAAGCGATGTACGGGATCCCTCGGTACCGTGACGAAGACGACAGGGTGGGCTGTTCAAGAGGAAACTCCATGTGAAGGGGATTGGGCAAAGGAACCGAAGATATATCATCCAACGCAGGGCTTCCTGGGCTTGAAAAGTCCGGAGGATCTCCCGCCCAGGCCGAAGGGTGGACTGCGAGGTGCAAAGTCCGAGAGTCGGTGGGCGACTGGAAATATGCACGTATTTAGATACCGACGAGATGCGCTCAATCTAAAACACACCTTCCAGAGCTCGCTAACACTCTCTTCGTTGGCAAGAATACGGCCCCGCCATATGAGGCGCTGCCCCTCTATCCGTGGATAGCCCGGACAGGTCCGTGAAATCTCCTCCTTCACCTGCTGGATTGTGCTCGAGTTTGGGACATGAATATCAAAGGAACGTGAGTATGCAGGGAGTTCAATGCGGAGGTCGAGATTGGACATTTATCGCGGTAGTGTGGGGAAGGAGGAGAAAGACGAATACCTCCCTATCAATAGGCTGACACTCCTTGCAACGTGGAGAACAATCACGTCAGATCACATGACCACACCGAACGGAAGATCAAGGAAGGTCTCGAACGCAGCAAGTCCGTATTAAATCAGTATTAAATTAGTGGTAACATTATCTACATAGCAGGGACAGGCATTGTAACCCTGTTCTTGGAACTTTGAAGCGCCAACTCTATTATTTCAAGCACAGCAGTCGCTTCGGTCCACTTTACACTAGGCATAGCTCCTGTCCGAATTGCTGATCCGAGGTTTTGGAAGAGCTCGACGTAACCGCCAGCATCTGGAGTTGGCCATCTGCGGAAAATAGAATTAACGACAGTCCACACATAAGACTTCTGATGACGTACATCGTCTTTGTGATGGTCTCGTTGTCTGCGAGAATGTTCTCAACTTTACCGTTGAGATACTCGGGCTCTCGCCCGAATTCTTCACGTAGAATTGCCCTCGGAGAGGATATCATCTTGAGGTGCTCCTCTTGAGTGTCGAGACCGTGCTTGGTATATGTTCCGCGAGTGCCTCGGACGACGAAGCGCAATTGAGGAGACTTGACGGAAAGTGGATGGGATCTTAGAATAACGGTTAGTTGGTAGCTTCTGTCGGGCCCACGTTCGTAGTGGAGATTGAGTGTGAACTGCATATGATCGTTAGTTCAGCATAGTTGGCGATTAGACGGAGGTCAAAGCGTCAAACGCACTGAGTCGTCCACGTCGGGATGCCCAACACCGCGAATATTTTGGACGAATGCAGTGACGGCGTTCGGTCTCCCAAATAAAGTCAGAGCCTGGTCAATCAAATGGGACCCAAGATCATAGAGTGCGCCGGCAGCAGGTAGCGGTTTGTCTTTCCATGTTCCCTTGAGGTTTGGCCGATAGCGGTCAAAACTGGTGTACATCAATGGTCAGTGACTATACTCTTCGAAGGTGGTAGGCAGGGGCAACTGACTGTGATTCAAATTCGAGAATGGCACCCATATAGCTTGGGTGAGATTCCGGAAGGCACAAAAGGCCTTTGAGAGACAAGAAATCGGAGTCCCAGCGCCGATTCTGGTATGCGTAAAGTACGAGTCCTTTCGAGATAGCGAGTTGACCAAGCTGTTGAGCTTGCGAGACGGACTCAGCAACAGGCTTGTCGACAAGTACTGTAGATTTGGAACCAACGATCAGATTTGAAGCAACGACCAGGAAGAACGAACTCTAGTTCACCGTGCTTCCCCGCCTCCAGGGCGGCCTTGGCGAACTCGAAATGCGTGTCGTTCGGGGTTGCAACAATGACCAGCTCAATTTCGGGGTCGTCCAACGCGTTTTCCAGAGACGAATAGATTTTCGGTGACACGCCGAATCGCTTTTTGACCTTTCCTCCGTCGGTTTTCGGATTCCGTTCGACGACGGAATGAAGGGTGAAGAGTTGGGGCAGGGCCAGTATGAAGGGGACATGGAAGGTCAGTCCTGCGAGACCGACTCCCACTACACAAGTTTGAATGGCTCTAGACATGGCTGGTAGAGGGGCTGCGTGCGCTGGCAGCAAATGAGTCCGCAAACTTGAAGAAATCAGTGCGTAAATTAAGAGCATTGCTTCCGGCTCGGATCGCGTCGGTCCAGGCACGTGCACCGTTCGACAGGTTCGCGATCGAAAGACTTGGCTATAATTGGGACCATCAACAGGCAGTGTGTTCAACTTTCGAACCCCTGCGGTTTCCCCTCTCCTGGCCCGCCGCCGCCGACGACGACAGCGACGAACATCCGACGACACCCGACACCGACGACGACGACAATAACGACTACGACCACCCATGTTGCTCCCGCTTCTCGCCTTCGCGCTCCACACGGCGTCAACTTTGGTTGCCGCTCAGCTCGCCTTGCCCAGCCAACCATGGCTCCCCCCGAGCATTTCTGACGGTGCTTCGCCTTCAAACCAGTCTTACCCCAACTCCAAATGGTCCACGCTTGTGGGCAACCTGCTCTACTTCTACGAAGCTCAGCGAAGTGGTGAGCTACCGCAGACAAACCGAGTTTCCTGGCGAAATGCTAGCGCCCTCGATGACGGCCGAGAAGCTCGTGTGGATCTGTCCGGTGAGCGTTCAATTTCTATGTTGGCAGAAACGCGAGACTAAGACTCAATTCCCAGGTGGCTATTATGACGCTGGAGGTGAGTGTCGTTCGATTTGACGAGGAAGGCTCTCCGCTCAACCTGCCGAAAGACTATTCGAAGCAGACGTTCCCTCTGGCAAGTTGGATCACCCACTCTGTGTTGCCAAACACTTACCCCTGTCTAGGCATTCTCTTTGATGTCCATTTGCTGGGGAGCTACAGATTTCGGAAAAGGTGCGATGGCATCTACATCGAACAACAGACGAGACGCTAATTCAGTTGTCATTACGGCCAGGCTATGATGTGGCCAACCAGACCGCTTACCTTGACGATATGCTTCGATGGGGCCTCGACTGGCTGGTGAAGGTCTGTCTGATTCTCAACAATCTGGTTGCCAGTCCTGATATCCAGAATAGGCCCACACCAATGAATCAACCCTCTATGTCCTCGTGGCTTCAAGTAAGCGTCTAATTTTATATATGTTACCCATTTATCAATGCCTTAATCAGAGGACGTTGACAACTCTTACTGGGGTGGAGACCGAAGCATCCCCTCCCCTCGTCCTGTATACCAAGTTAACGACACTTACCCTGGCACCGACGTCGCTGCACAGACTGCCGCCGCCTTCGCAGCATGCTCGAACCTTTACGGCAACCGCGCTCTTGACAGTTCAACATTCTCGACGCCAGCGTCCCTGCAGGATAACGGTTTCTCGGACACCTTATTAACCCACGCTCAACAACTTTACGCTTTCGCTGTCAACGCCACTGGCGGCCGAAAAGTTTACCAGAAGTCCGTTCCACAAGTCGCAGATGCCTATGGGTCGTCTGACTATGGGGATGAGCTGGCTATTGCCGCGCTCTTCCTCTCCTGGGCTACCGGTGATGCCGCCTTATTCGCCGAGGCGGAAAGCTATTACGAAAAGTACAACCTCGCCGACTCGAATCGAGTATTCAACTGGGATTCCAAAGTCCCTGGACTCGCTGTTCTGTTCTCCCAGATCGCTAAATCTAACCCTTCAGTCGGAGCAAACTTCACGACATGGCAGGCAGCTGCAGAGCAGTACTTTGACTCGATCGTCGATAACAAGAAAAGCCCTGGCCGCATGACTGGAGGTCAGGACTTCATTCGGTCTATTCTCTTCACAACTAACCGATCGTTGCAGGAGGTCTCTTGTTCTTTGAGGGAGATTCGGATAGCGCAAGTCTTAACCCAGCACTGAACGTTGCGATGTTGATGCGCCGATTCTCAACACTCGCCACTTCGGATGAGAAGAAAACCAAGTATCTTGTACGTGTCAATCTTTGGCCACACGTCTAGACCTTGCTGACGGAACCTCAGAACTTCGCTCAAAGTCAACTCGACTATGCACTGGGCAAGAACCCAATGTCTGGTGAGTCTGCCCTGCTAACCTACGAAGATGCCAATGCTAACGATTACACGATCCTAGTACCCTACATTGTTGGTGCCAACCCTAATTCACCGTCCAACCCTCATTCCGCTATGGCATCCGGCGGCAACGACGTCGAGACCATTGACACCGACCCGCTCAACACTACGTACACTCTTTACGGCGCAGTTGTTGGTGGTCCGGACAAACTCGACCGATTCTTCGACATTCGAAGCGATTGGCCCCAGACAGAAATTGCCCTTGACTACAACGCGCCCATGTTAACTTTGGCGGCCATGCACGCCTTGGCTGATCGACTGGACCCCTACTACACTGCCCTCCGGGCAGGGGAGTACGAGAAGGTCAAGCCCGATGGCTTCCCCTGTGACGCCGTCTTCACTTCCGGTTGCAGAGGTCCTCATATGAGCAAAGGTGCTAAGATCGCGATGGCAGTGTCGATTGTTGTTGTCTCCCTCATCGTGTTTGGCCTTGCAGGATATTATCTCCATCTGCTGATCAGAAACGCAAAAGACGGTACCGTATAGTTGGCATGTATTCCCCGACCATGACTTTATCTTCTTCACATTCACATTCACATCTATCCACTGCCATCTATTGCATTGACTTATATACCTTCATCTTCATTCGCGCATTTTGGGAACACTTTCTTCGTTTTATGGCCAACATGCTTTGTATTGCTCACGGACTGACTGCATACGTCGTTATATACTATTCCACATATCCCCCCATCCGAGTCGTACCCTTGCTGATATCGCTTAATATACCTGGATGATACTTGAGCTCGTTTTCTCTAAAATATTGACAGAAAGACATACCTCAAGAACGTAACGCTCTTCCTCCTTGAGACCCTCCAGGAAGTCGCCCGCCGCGACAGCGTCAACGCCCTTGTACTTGACGAGCGCATTGACAAGTGCGTTATAGACATCGGGAACAGGCCACGTGGGACCACACAGGTAGAAGACACCCTCATCGTCGTAGAGCATCTTCGCCAACGCTTCCGAGTCTTCGAGCATTTTGTGTTGGATGTAGACCTTCTTGGGACCGTCACGGGAGAATGCGAGACCAGCCCTCGTGATGACCCCATCGAGGATGAACGCCTCGATCTCCTCTCCGTAAAGGTATTCGGCACCTTGGTATCGAGACCCAAAGTAGTAGTACACTGGGCCAACTTCCTCGCCTTGTTCAGCAAGGAATGCCAGGTGCTGCAAGAATGCGCGGAATGGAGCGGCACCTGTACCCAATCCTGCCATGATCAACGGCTGTTTGGGGTTGGGGGGAAGCTAACGATGTAGAATAATGAGCGAAAATGGAAAATGAGAATGAGCGGCTCAACGAACCTTCATCACACTCGGTTTGAGCGACACAGTGACCTTTTGGCCGACCTTCAAACCGGCAAGATAACGAGTGCATTGACCGTATCGGGGAGAGCCTACCGACAGTCGTTAAGTGTCCGGAAAGTCAATGCATGGAAGCAAAACTTACCACTTGGGGTGACCCAGTCAACACTTACAACGAGGAGATCGACCCTATCTCCAACGACACTCTGCGCACTGGCGATACTATAGTGACGAGGCTTGATATCGCCAACCAACTCGCAGAGCTTCTCAATGCCCGGTCGGGCACTGGGGTACAACCGCAGAACGTCAGCGAATGTAACAGTATCCTTCTCTGAGAGCTTTTTGAAAGTCGACGACCCCTCCGGCGATCCGATGAAAAGGAGTGCGTATTTGTCGACAGCCGAGGTAGCGTATTCGGCCAGGTCGGTGTAGAAGGATTTTGGAGGCTTGCCGAAGAGGTCGATTTGCTGCTGCAGAGCTTGAAGGACGGTGCGAGTGTGTACCTTCGTCTCGTCACCAGGAATGGGGATAGTGATCAAGCGGGATGGGTCGACGCCGTACGATTTGATGAAGTCCAGCACCTCTTCCTCGTCATTCCACCCGTGTACTCCCAATGCCTCTCCAATCGAGTACGTCAGACCAGTGCCCGATGTGTCGAACTCGAGATGGAATACGTTGCGGTCGTAGTCGTCAGGCGTCAACCGCTTGTTGACGGTGCAGGTGACAAGGTAAGTGCGATCTGGGACTTCAGGGCGAAGAGCTGGATTTTGGGGGTGCTCCTCTGCCGACTCTGCAGCAGGGTCCACATAGGCGGATGGGAACAGGAGATGCTTGGCAGCGTCGTGCCATGAACTGAGTCGAGCACCGTTGACTACCGTATCCCCATCATCGACATCGACAGCAATCGCGTTGACGTCAAAGGTCTTCAGGGTAGAGTTGGATCCCACAACCTCGGAGGGGGCGACGGGCGAAAGACCAGCCCAAGTATGAGCGTTGATCTTGATCAAAGGGATTCCGAAAATTGTGTCTTCGAAACCGTTCCCAGCAACACGGAGCAGGTTGCTCTCGCTGGCTTGACCGCCCAAGTATAACCTGATGAAGGCAAGGTGGAGGGCCAAGTTTTGAACGGCGTCGTTTTCAGGGCCAGAAGCTCCCGCCAAGGTGTCGGCGATCTGTTTCGCATCGATGGTGAAGACGCGGAGGTCGCGGTCCTTGATGATGTTGCTACCTTCTCCAGCGATATTGGCAGAAAACTCTTCGACGGTCCACGAAGTGTTCACAAGGACGGATGAGTCTGGTTTGGCGTACTTCAGGACTGAATGCGTCTTGAGCAGATTTTGGTCGAGAATGACGAGCAAATCCGTTCTCCCATTGTCGTCGTCAAGAGGGATTGCAACGGGGATAGGGATGGGGATAGCGTCGTCAGTCTTGGGTGAAATGGCGATGCGGCTCGAGAAGATGCCTCCTTGCTTCGAGAAGACGTCGAAGTCGGTAAGCAGGCGAGAGGAGACTTTGGAGTGAGCTAGGAAGAAGTCCTCGATGACTCGAGGAACAGAGGCGACGGACGAGCCAGGCGTTCCGAGCACCAAAACCGCCCTGTGGTCTTGAGGGAGCACGGTAAGGGAGGAAGCGTTTGAGATGCGCGCAATGAAAGACCGGAACGAGGTTTCGGTATTAAGGTATTCCTGGGTTTGGGATGGAACGACACGGTGACCTTGAACTGCCGGTTTTGAACCACCTGTCAGGAGGGTGCTGAAGACATCGACATACAGTGGGCCTTGCGTCAACGAGTTGGGCACTTCATCGACAACATGTAGCACCTGTGCAGTCGAGGGAACAACAGCCTTGAGGGCCGCCTCATCCCAGGGACGAAGGACGTTGACAGTAACGACTCCAACACCCGACAATCCGTTGGTCTTCGCAATGGCTCGGGCTGCCACTGCCAAGGGCCCGTTGAGGAGCACGACGACGGTGTGGGCTTCAGCGTCCCCGGTATAGTCGAAATAAGAGTATCCGGATTCCTTCAACGCTCCCTCAAGAGTTGTTGCGTTTGACTTTGGTTCACGGATAGCATGACCAAACTCTCGGGCAGCACTGAAATGGTCGAAGAGGTGGACGACATGGGTGTCGGTGACGCTATAAGCGATTTTGGTGAAGTCGACTGCTTGCTGGGGAGTCGACGAAAGGAGAACAGCGACGTTCTCGGGGAAAAGCGACCATACAGAAGCGAGAGGCGAAAGAGTCGAGGAGAGTGACAAAGCTTCGCCAGTCGGGGTCACGGTCGGCACCTGTACGACGAGCCTGCTGGTGGCGGTCGCTGGTGGCAAGTGCACGAATGCTGGGGCCATCAAGGCCAGGCCGGAGGGGGTGGTATAGGACGTCAATACGGCCCCTCGCCCAGCTTCATGGCTTGTTCCCTGGGAGAGTCTTCCAATTAGACTCAAACCAGCTCCGGCCCTGGTCTGGAGGTCCACGACTGGAGCTGTACCCGGCTCCCCAGCTTTGGCCCATTCCTTCGTCAAGGTACCGAACCCAACCTGCTCCGCAACGTCGTACACATAAACCAAGGAGCTTGCCGAGGCCCTGGAGGCGATATATTCGACGACTTGTGAGGCCTGGATGCGAGGGTTATTGAAGGGGCTTGCTTCAACTTTGTCGAGGTTCGGGGATGGTGGAGAAGAGAGGGTCGTCGAGGACGACAAAGGCGTCGACCAGCCTGAGGCGCTAAGAGGCATTCCGATATAAAATGACGGACGGCAATAGTAGTGCGGCCATTACTTATACTGATTTTTTTCTACCTTGCTTAGATAGAAAANCGTGAAGAATGGAGCAATCTTTGGCCAGAATCGCGCCTTATTCATCACGTGCGCCCGCCACCGAGTGACCATCCCAGCACGCCACCGTGACTTCGGAGGACTGTAGTAATACTATTGAAAATCAAGTACAGGAGTTACAAGAAAGTCATCGTTGGGAGTGACTATGTGGTGACATCATGCCTGATGATAGACGCCCTACTATGCTCGGCGATTGGGATTCGCGTTGGTCAACGTGTTGTAAAGTCGATCTCCCTGTTATCGCCGTGTAAGTTCGAGTATAGTTGAGTAACGAGTTTTCTTACAGTGTCTCCGAGACCTGGGCTGATGATACCCTCCTTCGTCAAGGTCTTGTCTACTGCAGCAACCCAAAGCTATCGCGCCAGATGAGATATAGAGCAAGCAAGATGGGAAAGAATTGCTCACCTCTAGGTCAGGGTATTCTTCCTGCACGCGCTGCAGACCTTCCTCGGACGCCAGAACACATAGAAGCTTGATCTTTTTGGCTGAGGGGTCATGTTAGACAGTGCAATGCGAGACAACGGCAGGCTCACTCACTTGGGATACCCCAATCATTTATCATCGTCAACGCAGCACATACAGTGCCTCCAGTTGCGAGCAGGGGATCCAGCAGGTAAACTTGATCAATTGGAGGGGAAGGGGGGAGCTTGGAATAGTCTGTGCAAGAAAAACTCGATAATCACGATCAAATCTCCGAGATACCCTCCACTTACATTCTACTGGTTGCAGCGTCACCTTTTCACGGTAGAGTCCAAGGTGATACACAGGGGCAGCACTAGAAGGCAATGATCGCTCAATGGATGAGAATACGATAGCAAGCGAGCACCGTACGGGAACAATTCCAACTAGTTCGCGTCAGAGTTGAGCATTGTCAGACTAAAAAGGGTGAACCCACCAGAGCATCGGTCATCCCCAATCCTGCTCGCAAGATGGGGGTGAGCCCAATCCGGGGCTTGATTGTAGTTCCGGAGAAGGGTCCAACTGGAGTCGTCTAGCACCATCGTTAGCGGAATGCAAGGCGATCGTGCATCGCGATCCGTACTCCTTCAATGGTCTGTTGCTCCAGAGTCCTTGATGCTTCGTATCCCAAGAACAAACTGATCGTACGAATACCCTAAAGACAGACGCGGATTGAAACGTTGATCATCGCGCTACAGGCATACACACACCTCCCGGAACTCCTTTGATGTCGTAGAAGCTTGACGAAGCTTGGACAGTTCAGCATGTACGAGAGGGTGAGATAGAACGTTGAGTGTATTAGCCATGGTCAAAGGACAGGCAGATTATTAACTATCAGAGACAGGTGGTGGTGGTGGTGGAGAAGAAGAAAGGAGGGTACAACAGTCTTAGGATCCGCATTCCGTTTACTCCTAGCCGCCAGGGACGGACCAGGGCGTGCATGCATGCTGGTCGCAGCGTGCCCAAAGGCGTTGCGCTTACGTTTCGTGTTACATATCTTATCTTATCTTCCCTTATCGGCGCTTGTACTCGCATGGCTTCAGGACGGTCGATCTCTGGGTTATTTTCGACCACTCCTTTTCACTGTATGGCTTGCGTGCAATCTTCTCGAATTCGAACAGGGTGAAGTGGCTATTTCGGTCGTCCTGAGTTCAAAGCTATCAGACTTCGAAGGTATAAATCGGAAACGAAGCAACCAACCAACCTTCTTTGATAGACGGAAACCGATTGACGACACAACTTTTTCAAATTCTTTGACGTCAGTGAACCTGCTAGCAACTTCCGCGATTTGTAGCTCGCCGCTTTTCAAAGATAAGAATTAGCATGAGGAGGGAATCCTCAAGAACGCGAAAAGCGCGTACCTTGGTTTTAAAATACGCCATGCTTCGCGCAGGCAATTAGGCCAGTTGGTGTTCATGAGGCTAAGAGAGCAGACAGCAACGTCGGTGATTTGAGCTTCTCCCATCCCTGATTGCGACTCCGAGGGTTCTGACCCAGGAAGCGGGATCTTGGTACACGCGTCCGCCTCAACCACGTACATTCCGTCGGATACGAGGTCAAACGAAAGCACAATCATTCCTTCAGGCAGAAGACCACGCGCTAAAGCAGCGTCTCCGCAACCGAGATCCGCAATTACTGTCCGAGGAGGATAAGATTTGAGTAAGGAAATGTATTGCTGAACGGGATTTGTCGGCCACGATTGAACTTGGTGGCGAAATCCTGTATGATACTGATAACAGTTGGTCGGGAATAAAGATCATGAGGCAAGCTGGATACATACCTCGCGATAGACTGTGGGGTCTTCCTGCATCATCTGAACCGCGGCCTGACTGTCCGACTTGTAGAGATTCTCGTTTATCATCCTGAGAAAGATTAGACCTTGTCTATCCATATGGTGGTTCACATACCTAAACTTCGCACCTTCCAGACTGGCTTTCATGCTCTTCTGCATCACAGTGAGGTCTGCTTCGGATTCCGGCGATGTAGACTTTGCCTGGTTTCGTGGTGGTGGCAGGGCTCGAGGTGCGTCCACGGAATGCCTGACTTTCTGCCGCTTCTCTGGCCGTAAGTGGGTCTCCTGGAACGATCTCCTTTTTTCTTTGGACAATTTGTCGATGGGTTGCAGAGGCTTCGGCAGCGAAATCTGCCTGGCGAGCGAGCCTTCCGCCTGGGGCTTCGACTTGTCTTGAGACTGTTTCTTGTTCTTTTTGCTCTTTCCCAAACTGAATTTACTGCTTGATTCTGCCTTGGGCCCTTGTTCCGGCTTCGTAGAATCCCTCAATCTATCCATGAGTTTTTCTAGGTTGAGCTCCGCGGAGAGTAGTTTGCTGCTGGTATCACTCGTCGGTCGTTTGCGCTTTTTGCTGCTTTTCTCAGACTTTGATCCACTCGCTGTTGGCTCCGCTACAGACCATCCCGGTACGTCGAAGAGCTGAGGCATATTGAGGATCGAAACGATGGAGGAAAGAGTTCAGCGCTGGCGATCAGAACTTGCGATCACTGAAGTAGAAATTGCAGACGGCCGGGCCGGTTGTTGTCCTCCCGAGGTTCGCTCACACACCTGCCTTCCAACCTTCACTTTAGCTTGGACAATTCCAATTTTTAATACCTCGTGAAGTGATGCACCTGTCAAAGATGCCCAATTCTGCTCTTCTTGATTACTCTGCCGTCCCCATGGTCAACGCGCAGCCTTCTTTGCCTCGTGTCCTGGGAACCTCCCATATATATATAAGGGACGGTTAACTTCCATCTGCTACCCTATTCCTATCGCAGCCATGGCTTCAGCATCCCCACGAGAACCTTCGTACTCCAGTGATGCTGAAGACAGTTCGGTCGGTATATTGCGGTGGTTGCCCTCGTCCCTCTCGAAATACTCAACGTTACCGTCAGGACGAATGGCAATTAATAGAGGAATCCTCGGACGAGGAGGAATCGGGAGAACGCCTACAGAAAATGTCGAGTCATGACCTGAAGACGGCTCCCATTTTTACCAGGGATGCCCTCGCCCTGTTATCTGCCAGATCGAAGATGACACCGCAGTATGGGGTACTTGGCAAGGCCCTTAGCATCCAGTTCGTCGTCGTTTCCGGTAGTGATTCGCGCCACTCTCTGACCATCTACTCAGCGACTCGGATCGAGTTTATAGACCAGATGACCAAAGACTATACATCAATACAGTGAGTTCAGTCCATCGCGTCCATCGCTTTCATTAACAGGGACTATATATCATTCTTTTCAGAATGCGCCATTTTCTGCGATCATCTGCGGCGTGCAGGGTATGCTTCGAATCTGGGAATTGTTGTGTCGTGCGTTGACCAGTTCTCAGGATCCGGAAAATCACATACATTGGGTGCAATTTTAGAGAGTATGTTTATCCCACGATTCTCGCCTATCGGCCAGTTGAACAAGCCGCTTTGCGGGCTTGTACTCCATTACGGCGAGGCGGGGCACGGTGCTTTGCCCAACGAAGCAGCTTGGTTGTGTCAATCCCAATCATCCCATGTCGAAGGAACTCCAGTCCGAGTGTACGTCTCCCATTCATCCTTGAACACGATGAAAAAGGTCTACGAGCCTTTGGGAAAGAAGGTTGTTGTCGAACCGCTGTACTTCAAGCGAAAGGAGCTGGACGCCCACGCCGTTCTTTCGATGATGGCCATTTCCTCATCGGAGTCCGCCCCGTTATACATGCAGATTATTCTGGTGCGTTTCAAGGATCGAGTCTCAGTCAGATCTTCCGCTCATCTCTTGCTCAAGTCAATCCTCCGTCAACTCGGAGAGTCATACGACTTCCAAACATTCATGTCGCATTTAGAGAAAGAAAAGACAAAGTTTAACCCAGCCCAGCTCAGTGGTTTGGAGCAACGAATGAGCCTACTCATGTCGTTCCTTGAACCGAACACCCCGAGCAAATCGAAAGTCCCGCTCAAGAAGATTTCTCAACAAAATCGATTTGCTGCAGGCCAACTAACTATCATAGATTTATCGGATCCCTTCTTGGACGAAGGTGCTGCCTGCGGCCTGTTCGACATCATGATTCGTCTCTTCGTACGAGCAGAAGTGAACACAGGCAAAGTACTTGTAGTAGACGAAGCTCACAAGGTTCGACACAATGCCATATATTATCCTCCCTCCAACTGACGCTTAGGTTCTCTGGTGCTCAGTACCTGTCTCCTGGGAAAGCTTCCTCAGGTCTTACGAAGACACTCCTCCGCTTGGTTCGGCAACAGCGACACCTGTCTATGCGTATTTTGATCAGCACTCAGGGTACGCACATTATCCAAATACTTATCTTTCGTCGTTGATCTCAATTCTGAACCTTTGGCAGAACCCACTGTCGTTCCACCCGTCCTCCTTGACCTCTGTTCGGTCACCATCCTTCACAGATTCACGTCGCCGTCCTGGTGGGCACACCTAATCCAGCATGTCTCTGCAGATTTTTCCAAGAGCGATGCATTTGACCATGTGGTCAGGCTGCAAACGGGACATGCTCTGGTCTTGGCCCCAGCCGGTTTGGGTGTCTTTGGCGATGAACCAGCCCCGGCCGACTCAGCAAACTGGGACAAGACCGATGGAGGCTGGGATGATACCGAGGCTGGCAAGGATAATACCGGTGAAGGCTCGGGTGCTACCGAGGCAGGCAGGGATGATGCCGGTGCAGGCAGGGATGATGGTGCAGGCAGGACTGCGAAGACTGTGGGTCACATCGGACGCCGTTATCTCATCATGAAAACTCGTAGGCGTATAACGACTGACGGGGGAGCGTCGATCCTAGCTGTTGGTGATGATTGATCACGACCATTAATAGTCTTGTCTTCGTGCCTTCCTTCCGCTTAATGTTGTATTTGTTGAACTATTTCCGCGTATAAATCGATGTATATTCTGTCACCCTCGTTGCCCCGACGTGTATTAATCAACGAGCCAACCGTCTGAAACGAGTGAGGATAAGGCTTCTTCCCACTTATCATCCGCCGCCTGATTTTTTTCGGAGGTCTTTACGCTCTCGATCTCCTTCTTCCCTAGCTGGTTCCCGTTGTACAAATGAGGGAAAACCCAATCGTCTCCCGGCTTCCCTTCAGCTAATGGGTTGGATTACAAGCCGCTGTTCGTTAGCCCAAAATTCGACGCGTCCAGTAGAGAGCAATGGTATATTACGGTACTTACCTCCCTGCCGATCTTCCCATTTAATCAGGTCTTTCACTGAGGAGTAGTCGAGTCGGAGTAAATAGACCGTCTGTTCACTGGAGAAGTAACGGTTCAATGTGCCCTCGACTTGCTTGGCTGTCGAGAGATGGATGAAACCGTCCTTTTGGTCAAGTTCGCTGACGGGGAGGCGATCGGGAAGTGGGTCGGGCGGGGGTCCAGCTGATGAATGGACGATTTTGTAGATATAGGTTGGGGTGGTCATGGTATTTGGTCAAGCTAGATTATGTCGATCAGGGTTTTCATTGTTTGATCAAATCGCGCGATGATGATCCTATATAACTCAGGTGTTTATGACTATCTTGTCTATCAATTTACAGGGTTACTTATGTTCTAATAGTACGTTCGTTAGACAAATTGTCGATTTCCCTTCACCGCTTGCAAAATATTCTGCCAGTATAAGGGTTTTCGCCGCTGCAAAGTCCAAATAATAGAGAAGGTGTACAGAGCTAGAATAACAGCACTCAACAGAATGACGAAGATGGCAAGGAGCGTCCAAGCCGATATTTTACTCCATATATCAGCCGTAGTCACACCTTGGACAACATAGGCCAGGATCGCGACAGTAAATCCAACGATTGCCCACACCAGGAGGGTGGGCGGTAGACTGAGTAGGATAGCATGACCTGGGATCCCGAAGGCGCTGTGCTGCACGTTGTGCATATAGGTGTACTGCAAACCAGAATATGGCGTTCAATTGCAAATTACTGAAAACAGGCACATATGCCTCACCGAATGTTTAGTCGAAGTGTTCGCTTGGTGCCTCCATATCGAGAAAACTCCAATGATGATGCTGCTCATTGAGGTTAGCGCCGACACCGTCGCCGCTAACCGTGCACCATTGGAGATATCGTTGATCGACAGAAAACCAACGGTGGCCCTAATCATGTCCTGCATAAGTAGGCTGAGAGCAGCTGGTGTTAGTGAACATCTCACGAAAGGAGTACAGTAGACTAGAATAGAGTGGTGAGATGAGGATGCAGATATTCGAGAAGTGTATGGAACTGACAATCAGTAAGAAGTGCGAATACTCTCGCACGAGACGTTCGATATAATTCTCCCAGTTCTGCTGAACGGCAGCAAGACGGCCGCGGAATTCGCTTGTCGCCTGTAAACATATCAGAAATTGGCAGTGACCGCTGTATAACTTGAGTGCGCGGGTACTTGCCTTGATGTGGACCCAGTAAGTTCGAGGAATTCCAAAAAAGACGCAATTGATGAGGAGGTTGAGGAGTATAAACGCGGCTGAGTCATTCTGTTCAAGAGAGGAAGGAGGTTTCGACGAATTAGTTCTCGTCTGGCGAACTTGCAGAGCTTCCTTCTGTGTGTAGAGACCGTACGATTCAGCGTCTCGGAAGCTGCAAACTTCGCGAAGGAACCACGCTAAAAACACGGTTTTTGAGATAGACGAGTCGTGATATGGCCCTAGAGCGAGAATCCGCGAGTCAATCGACAAGTCAAGGGCAATCAATTAGAGTGCTTACGAGTGAAGTCTCGCAAGACTCTGGACAATTCTTCACATTCCGTTTTGGAGAAAGGGACAACGCTCCTTGGGCCAGAAATCATATTGTCGGTCTGTACATTTTGTTAGTCGGAGGCAAAGCCCTTGAGACGAACACAAACATGAAACCAGGTCAGGGCTTCTGCGGCGTCCTGTAGAGCCCTCGGAGGGGTCGACACGTGAGTTGGATGGTTCCAAAGGTAGTTCCAATACAAACGGCGAGCCCTGTTTTCTTCGTTACGATGAGCCAACCTGTCGTCAGTCAATAGACATCCAAATACACACGACGCCTGGGAGTGAGCAACGGAACGCTGTCGTCTAAGATATCTTCCATGGTATAGGATGCAACGCAGTGCTTGTGGTTAATCGCAAGACTGAGAAAGGCAGTACCAATCCCTCGAGGTTCCATGTGATTCTGAACATTGAGATGAACTTCCATGTCGTCTTCCAACTCCTGGACGGGGTATTCATCAATGGTATGAAGAATAATATCCAATACCTCAGGCTTGCGGATGTCATGATCGATGACAACTCTGAGTTCCGCATTATGGAAATAGATCCACCCCTTTGGAGGCCGTCAGCGCTAATCGAATGGCTTTAACTGCATGTCATTGCCACACACCTGAGGGTGTACACAGAGCGACCAGCCGCTGGGTATTGATTGCTCATAGAAGAGCGGATTTTCCCTGAGCAACAGAGGGTAAGGAAAAGCAGGGTCACCAGAGAGGGTCATGGATGATGAGGAGACTCAGAGAAGGGCCATTCTTATTTCTGGACTGTGAATTCGAAGCACCTTGGGAGCTAAGCTGAGGCTGATGCCAGTGATGGCTGTCAATCTCTGTTTGTCTTGATTTGGATCAACTTGAAAGCCTGTCTTCAATTCCAACCCTTCGTCTCATTACTACCCAGCCATGAGTTTTCTCGGAAACACCTCCAACACGCCGACGACCAGTGGCGGAGGCCTTTTTGGGTCCAACAACACCAATAACGCGTCCAACACGGGCACAGCGGCCACTGGTGGGGGTCTATTTGGAACCCAAGGTTTGTCTTCATACCATCTCATCTTGACTCCATCTCTGACCAATAGTCAGGCAATCCTGGACTCTTTGGAAACCCATCCACAACGACAGCAGGCACCGGTTTATTTGGTGGAGGAGGAGGAGCGTCGACCACGCCTTCAACCGGAACGACTGGTGGCCTCTTTGGAGCAGCGCCTAACCCCGTCTCAACTGGAACGACCGGTGGTGGCCTCTTTGGAGCAGCAACCAATCCCACCTCAACTGGAACGACTGGTGGYGGYCTCTTTGGAGCAGCGACCAACCCCACTAGAACGACTGGTGGTGGCCTCTTTGGAGCAACGACCAACCCCACTTCAACCGGAACGACTGGCGGCGGTCTCTTTGGAGCACCATCGACTACCTCTTCCGCCACTGGAACAGCCAGTGGCCTCTTTGGAACTGCGCCTTCAGGTTCTGCAGGCAACGATGCAAGACCACCAGCAGCTCCTAATACAAATTCGCTGTTTGGTGGCTTTGCGCCAAAGCCTCAGGGCACATCCACCGCTCAGGGACCTGCAACTAGCTGTAAGTCGGACACTTTCTCGTGAATTCAAAATCCTGAAATCCCTCAGTGTTCGGCGCGCCCAGCACTTCAACAGGTAAGGAACAACCTCTGAGCATGCATGCGGGCACTAACGATGCATAGGAGCACCCACCGGCGGTCTCTTCGGCACCAAGCCAGCAGATTCGACCACTACTGGAGCAACAAACACCAGTGCGACGCCGGCACTAGGTGGGGGCCTCTTTGGAGCGAGGCCAGCAGCTCCCGCCGCAGCGACGTCGTCTGGCTTCTCACTAGGCGGTAATACTGCTGCTACTACTGCTCCCAGTAAGTTTCAGTTCCTTTCTACGTCTTCTGCTACTCAACCAAATTCAGCCTTCTCGTTAGGCGGAAACAATAGCTCGACCACATCAACCAGTAGGTTCATAAATTTTAATCAAAAAGAATAATTCTAATTTCTATAGGTGCCTTGGGTGGTGGACTATTTGGAACCAAACTTCCCGAGAAGAAGGACGGCGCCGCAGGTGTGTAGGGCGTTTTTCGTTAACGATCCATTCTGACAATCCTTCACGGACCATAGCGCCAGCAGTGTCCTTCAATCTCGGTGGAGCAAAAACAGAAGATTCGAAGGCGGCAGAAAACAAACCACCCGGTATGTTTCGTTTTCATAGCAAACGAAGTATGTCGCCCTAAGTTGGTAACTTTAGCGGCTCTGTCTGCCAACCCTATGGTTGCCGTTCCCCCTCCTTCGATGTTGCGCGGCAAGACAATCGAGGAAATTGTCAACCGCTGGACGTCCGAGCTTGAAACTCACGTCAAAGACTTCACAAAATTCGCTGGGGAGGTCTCCGTTTGGGATCGTGCTCTCGTTGAAAATAGCAATCATGTGCGTTTATGGCATTCCTTCAAAAGACCGACTTCCTCAATTTCTACACAGCTCGCGGCACTTTATAGTCACGTTCTAGCAGCGGAACGACAACAAAGCGAAATTGATTCAACGCTTGATAACATCGAACAGCAGCAAAGAGAGTTGATGACAACCCTAGAGGACTACGAAAGGGCTTCTCAGGAAATTCTTGGTGGACAGGGTGGAAGCCTTCGTTCTTTGGACACTGGGCCTGCTGACACTGAGCGGGATAAGAAGTAAGTCGATTCCTCAACGCTTCAACCTACTGCATGCCAATTAAAACCCGATTCATAGTTATATGCTCGCTACCGATCTCCATACAAATCTCGATGATCTGTCCGCGTCGCTGACACAGATGATCGAGTCAGTCAATGCTCTGTCGATGTCCCAAAAGCCCGCGATTGAGGGTGGGGAAGATCCTATGGCCCAGATATCGCAGGTGTTGAGCAGCCACTTGGAGAGTTTGCAATGGATCGACTCGTCGGTTAGAGAATTGGATACCAAAGTGAACGAGGTAGAACGGAGAGTAAAGGAGTCGGGCCATTCATTTGGGAATGGAAAATCTCGAGGCTTCGGTCTCAATCGCTGATTCGATTCCTTCAACATACGCAATTTATGCTTTCGCTTGTAATGTCAGAGTATTGTGTTAACAACAGAATATGGCATCTATGAATGACATGTTATAGTAAAGCAGCGATGTGAATAGGTATGCATGGTAGGAGAGGCAGTCCAAGAAACGATCAAAGGACGCTGTAACGGCCAGAAGTAGCTGTTGGATTCCGCATCTCGGCTTGCAAAGCAGCAGCAGAAGCTTCGATAAGAAGACGCTTGATCTCCCGGACAGCTTGTTCGACCCTCCTCTCTTCGTTGGATTCGATAAGGAGATGCAATTTGGGTGGCCCATCTGGAGGAGGCTCCTTCCCGGTTTCATAGTAGATGCCTTTGTTGGTAACAGAGGCGCCGGTCATATCGATGAGCTAGAGTAAACTCAATCAGTGCACTGAAAATACTGCGAAACAGCGAAGTGCTTACCTGAACCATCGTCTCCTTGTTAGTGACACGCCAACGAGCCTTTTGAGGGTAATCGTTGATAGGTATGATAGCATGGAAATCCGTTGAGTCTGGGTTCTGCTTCCTCGCCATGGGGTCTTCTGCTGGTTGTTGAAGTTGTGTTTGCAATACCAGTTTAGATGCGCGTAATTGGGCATTCAGCTTGGCAACGACGCTCAAAGCCTGCTTGTGCTGCGCCGTATCCTTCCCTGCCCTCGCAGCAGCTTCTTCGGCTGCACGCATTTGACTCTGGATCCTCTCTTCCTCCTTGGCATGCGCCAGCCTCTTGGCAGCGGCGATCGCGCCTCCAACTCCCAATTTCGAAGAATCAGGTGCCGGTCCACGCTTGATTTCGACCTTGAAGTTGCCAAAGGTCATATCATCACCACCAGGGGTGGCCTTGGCTGCTGCATCTTCGGCTACCTTGTCTTCTTCGGCGGGTTCACCGTAGGCTTTACGTTCAGCTCTTTCTTTGGCGTCGCGTTCTTTATCCAACCTATCCAAGCCTTTACCACCGAAACCGGATCCTGCAGCCTGGGCCTTCCCAGCCTTGACCTTTTCCAGGAATCCTGAAGAAGACGTCAATAATGCTTGAAAGAATGAAAAATAAAAGTGAACGAAAGGACGTACCATTTGAAAGCTCTTCCAACTCGGAGGGAATCGTTGCATTGCTTGCCTTCAGGGCTCTGTAGATGTCTACGGAGTATCGTTCCTGCTCGGGGGTGATGAAGGTGATGCAGGTGCCTTTGTTCCCTGCACGACCTGTTCGTCCAGCCCGATGGACATAATCCTCCATGTGATTCGGTGCATCGTAGTTAATGACGAGCTTGAGTTGCTTGACATCCAACCCACGAGCGGCGACGGAGGTGGCGATGACAACAGGAACAACTCCAGCCTTGAAGTCGGCGATAGTGGAATCACGGTCGACTTGGTCTTTGCCACCATGAAGAGACATGCAGAGATATCCCTTCCGCATCAAATCTCGAAGAAGATTGTCGGCACTCTCCTGACGATCCACAAAGATGAGTGTGCGGCATTCTGCGTCTTCGTTGTACATCTGGCCTAAGATTTCCAAGAGCCGGTTGAATTTGGTATCCTCAGCGCGAACCTCGACAATTTGGTCGATTTCTGGCGCCACGACCGAGCGACCACCGACTGTAATCTCCAACGGCTTCCGCAAGATCTTCCGCGCCAAGGAGTCCATCTGCTTGGGGAAGGTTGCGGAGAACAGTACGGTTTGCCTATCAGGTCGAATGTTATTGACGATTTTCATGACCTGAGGCTCAAAACCCATGTCAAACATACGGTCAGCTTCATCGAGAACGACATAAGTAACTCGTTTGAGGTTTGTGACTCGGCCCGAATTGGCTGTGAGGAGGTCGATCATACGGCCAGGTGTGCAAACGATGATTTCTGCTCCCTTCTTCAACTCTGCGATTTGGTCCTTGATAGGCGAACCGCCATAAGCGCAAACAGCCTTGAATCCGGTCAGTAAAAGAATTTCAGCAAGTCAATGAGAAACGTACTCGAAGATTCAACACCTTGAGGAATGGTTTACATTCCCGATGAATTTGAACAGCAAGTTCACGAGTGGGAGTCATGACGACAGCGACAGGACCTTCCATTTGCTCAAGTGGACGCTGGTCTTTGATGTGGCGGAAAAGGGGGAGAAGGAATGCAATCGTTTTGCCTGAACCAGTCTTTGCTACACCAATGACGTCGCGTCCGGACATTATAGCAGGTATCGCTTGAGCCTGGATGGAGGTTGGAGCGGTATAATTCAGACGTTTGATAACGTCGAGACTAGAAGGGAAAAGTAAGTACTGAAATAGAAACCGGAATCCAGGAACTCACCAAGAGGCAGGCAGGCCGAAATGACTCCATTTAATGACAGGCTTGGGACAGTCAATACCACGAATCTTGATTCCGTCAAGCGCGAGACGGAGCAGTTCAGCCTCATCTTCTGTCATTGCAGCAACGTCGGGCGGAGGAATGTAAAATTCTTTCCTGAATGGTTCGTAAGGTATCTTTGCATGGTCGATGGTAGCCAACTCCTTCTTCTTCGCTTTCTTGGCGGCCAATGCAAGGATATCTTCGGGATTGAGTCCAGTTGCATCAAGCTCGTCGTGGACGACCTCCATCTCATCGTCAGAGCCCTCATCGCCAATCCGCTCATCGAGACGAATTCGTGATCGACCGTCACCATTACTCAGCATCTTCTGTGCGTCCTCCAGGTTGACTTTCTTCACTTCTTCCTTCACTTCGCTCATGAAGGCGTCTAGGGGATCGACTTCGTCCTCTTCGACATCCATTGCTTGCTTAGCCTTCGCTTTGATGGCCTGATCCATCCTATTTGCCTCCTCGTCATCATCATCATCATCCGCATCTAGGTCTCCAACACCTGTCGTGTCATCCGTCATGGTCATATCAATAGCTGGCATGTCTTCAAGTTTTTCCAGCTTCCTTTGCGATTCGACGGAGTCGTCCAAGGAAGCCATAATCTTGGAACTTGAAAACTCGGGTTTCACGGGAAGACCTTTCAGTCCCAGACCCGTTAGAGTTGTCCGGTTAAGTTGAGCGGAAGGCTTTCCGTTTGAAGCGGAGGAAGCTGAAGTGATCAAGCGTTGTGAAATCAATGAAGCGGATGAAGAAGATGGAATACTCACCTGAGGCAGTTTTTCCAGCCAATGCCATGGCTTTCACCTTGGCTTCATCAAGGGCTTTCTTCGCCTCTCGCTCTTTCCTCCAAGCCTCGAACTTGGCTCGCTTAGCCTTGAGCTTTTCATCCTCCGGAGGAGGAGTTGGAGTAGCAGTGGAGGTGGCTGCGACAGCGGCGGTGGGTTCAGCAATTGGTTGAGGTCGAGCAGGACTGTGCTGCCGTCGTTCACGAGACCTTGACCGCCGCCTCTCATCCCTTCGTTCATCACGACCACCGTCACGGTACGACGATCCTCGTCTATCGTCACGGTACCGGTCGTCTCTATATCTATCTCTGTCTCTGTCTCTGTCTCTCTCCCTGTCCCTGTCCCTGTCCCTGTCGCGATACCTGTCGCGGTCCCATTCACGGTCGTCGTCATAACGGGGACGATTTGTGCTGGCCCTTTGTGTGCGCCTCGTCGGCGAGGGAGAGCGGGGAGAGCGATAGGATGGTCTTACCCTTTTATTTGGAGTATCTGGGGTCGGTGACCTGTCTCTGCGTGCCATGGTTGTCGAGAGGAGTTGGAGAGAAATTGAGTGACAAAGTGCAATAAGATTGAGGCGCATGCTCCAGTTTGGCTATGCTTGCCGTGGGAACAAAATTCACACGCGGTCTCCGGCACAAATTCCGTAGTGGCGTCCGTAATCACTGAGATAGCCACAACGATGACCTCCACCTCCGATATTCTCGATCCTGCAGCCTTGCTTTCTTCGCTGCCAAACATCCTTCCAGCAGAGTCAAAGCGCTTGGCATCTGCGCAGGACGGCCTGGCAGCCTTGCTTCACATTGTGTTCACCGCCCTTGGTTTTCGTTTAGCTGAAGTTAACAACTCGAGCGTCACCCCCGGGAACGAATTTCCTCCTCAATGGAATCAAAATGGTCCAGGGGACTATTCCTTTAAATATCGTCACGATCAGAGCAGTCTACAGTTTATTGTCAAGGTCTCCAAGCTTGGGAGCCGAACTGTGTTCAATGCAATTGCACTTGAGGTACGGTGGGCGGTCCCGATGTGCCAGGATCGTAGATAGCTAATCTTGCTCTTTTAGACCGATAAAGTAGCTACTTTCGACATTTCTACCGAAGACTTCACCTCGCCGTCATTTTATCCGCATGAATTGACCGAATCTGCGGATCCGCCCTTAATTCATGGATTCATTTCTTCGAACCGAGTCACCGATTTTGTGGCTCAACTCAAATTGAAGATCATTCAAAAGTTGATCCCTGGTTTGCAAAAGGACGGATATTCTGAGGAGACTGAGCCGGTTCCTGTTCCCACATCATCTTCTGCTCCCCCAGCATCGCGTGATCCACCTCCTGCACGTCCTCAGGCAGGTCCTCCACCAGTTGTGCCAGATCGAAACCCGGATCCCATTTTCCCTTCCGGAAATCCTTTGGAGATTGGGCGCAGTGACCTAGATCCGTTCCCCCGCAATCCCTTTGCTCCAGCTTCTGTGTTCCCTCCCGCGGGTGGGGATGGGATGTTTGTTGGGCCCAACCATCCCATCTTTGGAATAAGGGATAGGAATTCCCCTCACCAGGGGCCTTGGGGTGGTGATGGATATCTCCCTCCGTTAGGTGCTCCTCCCGGTGCCCGTTTCGATCCGGTGGGTCCGACCTTTCCCAATCGCCTTCCCCGAGGCCCTCCTGGTGGGAGAAATGGTCAGGACCCCGACAATGATGAATTCATGCCTCCTGGAATGGTGAGTCTTGTTCATGTCTTCCCGGAAGATAGATCTAATCGCAGAACGCAGCGTGACATGTTCATGTAGTGATCCTTCATTATTCCTTTGTATTATTAATGTGTAGTATATACTTTGCTGTACCTCGGCGCTTTGGCTGCCATTTCCCGAATCATTACTGGACAACTTTTGCAAGATAAACTTGAGATTTGTAGTCTTGGAAGGCTAGTACTGCGTTTTTATTGAGTTGCCAGACGTCACGAGTTTTCCCAAGCAAAGCCTGCAAACGAACAGCAACCAGATTTGGAAGTCCACTGTCTAACCCGCAAGGGAATAGCATCAACCCGAGCCTCATTGCGCGTAGCTACACACATCCCTCTCAACAGCTCAGAATTTTCCCCCTCACACGATACTATGAGTAACCCAAGCTCTCCAGTTCGGAGAAAGCAATCTGTCATCCCAGGGTTCAGGGCCCCGGTGCGCCCGAAACGACGCCCTATCGCAGAAATGACCATCCGCGAGCTCCAGGATCTCCACAACCTCAACGCCAAGTTACTAGCAGCTCCGTGAGTCAAATACCTATTCCCCTATCGCATACTCAACGACTCTATAGCGATGCATCAACATCTTCTTACGTGGAACGAGTACGAGCAGAACAAGCAGCCGTCGAATCTCGACTGCTTGATGTGGAAGGCATGGACTCAATAAGTGTTGGTCTCAAGAGGACCAAAATCAAGGGAGACAACGACATGGACGTCGACGAACCAGAGCCCGCAACAAGCAGAACAATTGAGGCTAAGAAACGGGCTCTTGCGCAATACGTACGTCTGTGATAATATCTGATCGAGGGTCCCGGGACAACTGCTTATTGATCCACTCAAGGGCTCCATGAAACCCAGCTCAAGCTATCCGAGCCAGAGCACCTCGTCTGGATTCACTTTGCAAGAAGCGATGGATCTTGAGCGTCAAGCGTATCTACAAGAGAAAGAACGGCAAGAACGCGCACTGGAGAAGAAAAGGAGGCTTGGAATGCCGATCAAGGGCGAAGTCCTCACCAGGGCAGAGAAGGAAGCAAGAATCTGGGCCTTCATGTTCGTCACATCCCATCAACACACTTGGATTTTTGCTAACGCCCCTTTCCTCAGGAATCATAAACCCACAGATTCCGACCTCGAAGACGATGACGAAGAGGACGATGACGGCGACGAGGACCCTGCTTCTTGGTTTGACGATGATCAGGACGACGGGAGAAAGGGGCAGGACATTGTTGAACCCGATTTCGAAGACATTTCCGATATCATTCGAATTGACGAAAGCCGAATCCCGTACAGTAACTTCTACAGGCCAGACAACGAAGGCGACTAGCATATTATATCCATCCGTGATGTTATATCTAAATCCGAGTACAAGAGGGAATAGGTGGGGACGACCCCGGAAGAGGGCTGAGGACATGAAGCTTAGCGAGCGTGGACAGGGCAGCTCTTTCCACGCTGTAGCCACGAAGATAGGCACGCTAAACGAAGTCAGCAGCAGCCTTGACGTTGGAGACGTAGATGACCTACCGCTATGGAAGCTACAGAAGCAGCTGAGGCGAGCAACCATGGAGCCTTCATTGCGTCGTCAGCCTGGAACCGCGTCGTCATCTAGGGGGAAACGTACCTTTTACAAACTCTTCGAGACAGATGACACCTGTAATCGAATATTTAGCATCGTATACAAGAACGGAAACAGGATGGCATCTTACATTCCACACCCAACAGAGTACTTTCCGCTGGCAATCGGTACACGAGATACTTGGCAGTCTCCGGCGTAGCGCCCTTTCCTCCTTCGAGACAATTCTTGACGTGCAATTCTTGCTCGGCCGGGCCTCCGACTTCGTCAAGGCTTTGATAGCAGACAGGACAACTAGAATGGTGTCAGCAATACAGCACAAGGGTCTAGTATAAGCCTGCTACATACTCCGCCAAGTCGCTCAATTGCGAGCTAGACTGTCTCCGAGTTAGCCTGCCAGGAATCGTGAGTCGCTCTTGGTCA
The DNA here is from genome assembly GCA_004126415.1 of Candolleomyces aberdarensis. Classification (NCBI taxonomy): domain Eukaryota; kingdom Fungi; phylum Basidiomycota; class Agaricomycetes; order Agaricales; family Psathyrellaceae; genus Candolleomyces; species Candolleomyces aberdarensis. Next base: position 83,985 of record SDEE01000016.1, read on the forward strand.
ACGACTACTCGCTCGAGAGCCGTGCCGCCGCTGTTGTACAAACGAGTAGGGACGTCCGCATAAATCTCGTCGTAGCACCCTTGGCAAACCCGTTGGGGCGTTGTTGCAGACGTGCTGCCTGATACTGCAGGGTCTTGAACGATGTCAGAGGGGTCCAATAGTACTTTATGGGATGAGCATCTGTCACAGAAGATCCGACCACATTTACGGCAGTGCTGGAGTCATGGTTTAGTTTGTGGTAAAGAGCATCAGGAACGGGGGGCCTACATGCTAGAAAGTGGTCAGCAAACATACAAACCTATTATAACACCAGAAAACATACTCTGCGGTTAATGAAGTTGAAGCGGCGCTGGCATTCCCTGCATTGGTGAACGGCTTCGTCCCTTTCCCACTGGGCATTCAACTGATGTGGGGTGGGCGTGGGCCATCTAGGGCTGAGGATCTTTTGAGGAGCCTCATGTGTTGGAACGCGGAAATCGGGCGCTTGCGCCAATTGAGGGGTCAAGTCGGCTGGAATACGTGAAGTGCTCGCTCGAGAAAAGTAGTCCGTAGATGTTGACGATCGCGAAGACGCGATCGGTGCAGGGTAGTGGAACTCCTCATCCGAGCTGTCGCCTTCATCGGGATCAAGTTCATTGTGACCTGCATTACTCTGTCAACGAGGGAATGTTGTTACAAGACTCATACTTACCTTCTGTATTTATCAAGAGACCAGACGAGGAGGCAGAAGCCTTTTTACGCTCAAGTTCGCGGCTGTACGCGTTTAGGAGAACTTCGGCTTGGATCCTGCGTTCAGCGTCTTCGTCCTCTGTAAAGTGTCAAGCGATTAGCCGCAAGAGGGGATTAAATTTGAACTATGACACAAACCTAGAATCCCTTCCCGCAACTCCATTGTAGCCCTATCAAGCTTAGCGATCGCACGGCGTACTTCAAGGGCAGAAGCCGCAGAAGTACCAGCCTCACTGGATTGAGATTGGTTGCCAACTAGGTACCTAGCTCTCGCCACATAGTCACGATTAGATGGAGAGGTTGAGGGCGCGAAATTGGCGAGCTCCTGGCCTTCGCCAACGGCTCCACCTCTCGGCTCTTCTGTGTATGGGATCAGAGAACCATCGGAATCGAGGTAGTACATGGCACCGTCCGGTTCCAAGTAGGGAAGAGGAGGGATATCAAGCCTCCGACGCATGATTCTAACCCAGCGGCGCCGTCTGACCCATGAAGGATGGCTCCGAGGGTTTGCAGAGGACAGTGAGCCGCTAGCCGACGCCCCTAAACCAGCCGCAACTATTCCCGATCCGTGAAGAATTCGTTGCAACTGTGGCGGCTTTTCAGCGACCCAGCGATCATCGGGCTCGGTGAAGGACTGCGCATATTGCCAGCCTTCTTCTGCGTCGACGCGTGGGTGGGTGACGTCGAGAGACCAATCAGAACTTAATCGTTGCATTAGTATCTTCGTCGGCATTCACCTTTAATAAACAAGACTTACAGCCAGAAATGACTTTTTTCTCCCGCGTCCTTTGAGGCACGATCAGTAGGCGATGGCTTCGGTAAAACCCAGGGAGATTCACGAGCAGGCAACTGGACCCCGCTCCGCCAAGCAGGGACGAAGCGTAATCCAGTGTCATCTTCGGGAGTCGGAAGCTTCAGTTGGTACGGAGCCGGATTTCCTGGTCGTCCAAGTCCAGAAGTCGAAAATTTCGGACGACCTCCGGAAACGGCAACTGTTTTCAGTCGGGTATCGAGCCTCTGGTTTTCGTACAGGATGACTGGAAGAGTGGTGTGCACTAGCAGAGGGTTATAAGGCGTGCTTGCATGGCGCCAATAAGCGGCTTCGGCTTGTTGGAGCATCTAGAAACAGGGTAAATAAGGAGAAGATTTAATCATCAAATTTGATTACCTCGCATATCCAAATCTCGAAGACCGCCGCGGCCGTATCAAAAGCAGTTTCGCCCCATTTATTACGCACAAGAGGGTTAGCCGACTGTTTATTCAATAGATATAAAACAACTGGAAGGTGGCCCTTGGAAGCAGCATTCACTAAGGCAGGTTAGCTAGTAGTCGCTATCTTAGAGGCATGAACGCTTACTCAAGGGGGTCCAACCGTCATTGCTGCGAACGTCCACACCTGGGACTCCATCATGGATGGCAGCGGCCCCTGCCTTCTCACAGAGCCATCTAACAATATCAAGGTATCCCTTGACACCGGGTGAGCACCAAACTTCAGGAACAGGTTTTCAATCTGCGTACCTTGGACGCGGCATTATGCAGCGCTGTCCATCCGTCAGCATCGCGGGCATGCACATCAGCTTTATCCGGAAGCAGGTATTTCAAAATGTCGATATGTCCATTCAAAGCGGCTTTATGCAGCGCAGTCTAGAGATATTGTTGGTGGACCCGAATGGCTTAATTGGGCGAACACTCACCTCCCCCTCCCGATCTTCTACATCCGGCATTGCACCGCAATGATCCACAACTGGAGAAGAGTGTTCATTATCCGCTCGAGAACGCAGTGGATGCAAGGACTCACGCCATACAACAATCTCTAGATATCCACGACTTGCAGCTGCATGCAATACAGTAAACCCAGTCCGGGACGCAGCATCGTTGGCCAGGCTGAACGGCTGGACATTGTTCGTTTCAATAGCATTCTTGAACAATCTCTGGAGCAAAGGGAGGTCTCCAGAAGATGCTGCGGCATATAAAGACTCGAGTTGGGCAGGGCTTGGATGCGCGCTATGTGGTGCGGGTGCGGCTTCGGTCTGTTCGCCGTCTTCAACTCCGGGATAAACGAATTCCTCGTCCTCGTCATCATCTCCTGCTTCTTCAGTTGTTACATCGACCTGAGGCTCTAAGCTGGAAGTATCCGCCGCTCGGAGGAGATGGTTTCCATTGTCCTGGGACCTTTGACGAGGGAAGAAGTGAGCCTATCGACCATATGCCTTTCACACTTGGCGCTCTACAAGCCAGCAACTTACAGCTCTAGAAGGCCCGATGTGTTTGCGCCGAATGTATCGACGTCTGCTGATCCGCTGGCCATTGAACGAAGATGGATAGAGGGTCGTATGCCAGATCGAGGCCGGCTGGCACTGTCAAGCCCAAGTCAAGCCTGAACAGAAAGCAGCGATTGGACAGCAATACGGTGGCGATGACAGGTCACATGACATATTCGTCCGGCCTCCGACTGCTTTTTCCTGTCCCAGAAAGCGCTTCGCCAAATTCGTCCAAGAGCGCCTCAGGCTGCGTTCACCACGATTAAGAAAGCGCAAATGGGTAGATATGATACACATATTTCTAGTAGATACAAAAAATGAATTGAATAGAACTACATAGATTGAACGAAGGTTCTTTCAGCACACGTGAACAAAACACCAAAGATTGAATGAATTGGAAATTGCGAAGATGATGTCCCAGTCATTCCATTCTTCCGAGAAAGTCTATGGAGCGGAAGACCAGGAGGCATAAATTGAAAAAGGCTTGGGTCAACAAATGAGTCGTCATGCCTGACCTATGGCGGAAAAACGTTGGATTTATGCTCGAACCATCCCAAAGGTTTCCACGTGGAGAGTGACGCTGGGGCTTCCTTTCAATACTGCCCCCGGGCTAGCTGCGCCAGTGGTCAAAGCCTCTCTGACGGAAGCAGTCATAGCGCCCGGCCCCGCAACTGAAAAGGGAGCGTCAGTAAAGTCACTGTAGAACAACAAGGCCCATATCAAGCTTACCATCGACAGAAACGGAGCCCAAAGATGCGGAGATTTCGTCATGAAGAAGGGAGGCGATGTTTGGCCGTCCGTGGTGAATTTGAGGAGTGTTTCCGGTGGACTCTGGTTCGACGAAAACCTGATCTTTCTCAGACTTAGAGATAGAATTGGATGATTCAGCTGGCCATGTCGTCGGGGGGACGTCGGTGCCAGTAATATAAATACGTGTCTCGACCACTAATGGATGCTTCACCAAAGGAAGCGCCTTCGACAAGGCTTCAGTAATCCAGGGCAATTGACCTACAATTCAAATCCTCAATACATTAAGTCACATGTGAGCGAGAGAAAAGACTCACCGTCGCCACGAACCGCCCATATGAAGACCACGCGACGTACTTCCGAGCTTCCACCAATCGCAGATCGACTACAAGGTAATCGGTAAGCTTCCAAATGGAGGCATTAAAAATGATACATACCGTATCAAATCCAACAGAAGTGGAAGTGTGTATGAGATGCCAGATCCTCCTACACGCAAGGATGAGAGTGGCGGTCAGCTTCTATCTCCACCATTATAAAAACATGAACGAACCTGCGACCAACACACAGGTGGTGTACTGGTGAAGATCAGGTGGGCAGCCGTATGGACCATCAATGTAAGCCGCCACGCTACCGGTACCACTCTTGTCGGTGAATTCTTTCAAACGCCGAGTAAGCCCACCCCGGGAACGAATTAGGAAGACTATATCTTGTTCTTGGGACTCTGTTCCATCGATGTTTCCAGGAATACTCGCGATTGTGAAAGGGTGGGACTCAGAAGGGAGTTTGCTGATTTTAGGGAGCGAGATATACGCGTGTTGGCCGGGCTTCCAGTGGAATTTTCGTCGGAACGTCAGGCGTATGGTGTCGCTGGCGAGCAGCTCGACCTGAGCCTGTCCCTTCGCAGATTCGTCAAGTCGGAAGAGGTTGTGCCAGATCAATCGAATAGTTCTGAATACTCGATCCACGCCCCAAACGAGAAGCGCGGGCCAGACGTATGAGCCATATCTGATAAGATGAATCGTTCAGGTGTTGACAAGATAAATCCATGTGGAGGAATACGCACCCTTGCTCGTGCAGATGGATGTATCCGCCGATAAGGAAGATCCTATGGGCATAGTGAGAATTGAATCCAGAGATCGATCACTCATGAGAGACGTACAGCATGAGAACGAAGTGGGTCACAAAAAAGAATTCGAACAACGCTTGGCGGAAGATATTCAGCGACAGGAAGACGCCTGCAGTCAATGCTCCGATTCCGACGATTCCGGCCTCCATGAAGTAGTCATCGAAGGAGACCTTGGGCGGTAGACTGAAAGGGTGTCAGCAATCGAGACAATGTAGATAATGGAAAAAACACAGACGTCGTTACTGCTCTGCCGATGGTGTGAATCCACAGGAGCAAGAACATCGTGCGCCCAGCAGCGCGGTGAAGAACATTCAGCTGTAACCCGTCAGCGTCCTCCTCCCTGACAACATGTAAGTCCACATACCTTTTCATGGCTGACCCCAGTCATCCCTGGCGAAGAAATAAATAAAATGGTTAGCGAGAAAATCTTCCTCGGATATCGGCATCGGTGACTTACAAGAAATTACGTTGTTCTTGCTCGCGAGAGCGACAACGAGAGGGAGTTGCGCGGAGGCCATGATCCCAGCGCGAGACTTGTAAAAGTTGACATTAAGACGGCGAGCTTCAAATTTTTGAGCGAAGGTAGAAAACCAAATGGAAGGGAATCGTACTGTCGATGAACAACCAGAGAAGGTTGGTAGCAATATATACGAAGATGAACGTAAGCTCGGAGACAGAGGCAAACGCGTTTGGGCCGATAGGTACGGGCAGGCGGAAGGCGACGATTCGGAAAGTTGTTGCCAGAGCAGAATATAGTCGGTGAAGCCGCGAGCCTGGCTGCCTCTGAGCAACAGTTTCGCTCTTCTCGGGGTCACCCCCAGAAACCTCTGTGACGGTAGACCGCCCGATGGAAAACTTGGCATAGACCTTGCGTACGACGTTGACCACTGTGAAGAACGCGAGAACACTGGCTAGGAGGAGCCAGATATCGCGTACTGCGTCGTGGTCTTTCTTAGACCTGAGAGCACGATCAGCAGCAGTAAATGGCGTCGTTGCTCGTGCCTGATGCAAATGGTGGGTGGCCATTTTGAGGGGGGGAGTGGGGTGAGTAGTCTTGGTATAGGCGTTGGCCTTTTATTTCAGTGCACCAGGGAAAATAGCCACGCCAATTTCGTCTATTTCTGCCCGATCTATCCTGGGAGTCCATGAGAAAGGCTCTCGCCTCTAACGCCATGTCATGCTTTGTGGCCATCATTAACAGGTGCGATTGTCGGATGAAACATCTGCAAAAGCTCGGAAGAAACGCCATGCATTGGTTTAAACTAGACCAACTGTAAGCCTGGGTAAGTTCCGCATACTATCGTTGGCTGTAAATTGCATACGACGTAGTGCTCGAGCGGATGTTTTAGAGCGAAAGAAGCGGAGAAGACTCGGTGCGGCGGGAGTGGCTCGGAAGGAATACGAAGGATGTCTAGAAGTCAGATATAGCACATTTTGCATATCATAGCAGGCTCTTCTCGCAGATAGCGGTCCTGAAGCTGCGGGGTAACAAGCTCGAATGTCGCGTGTCCCAGTGGTTCGCTGTCAGCTGAAAAATGAAAGCCAGCCTGCTGCTGCAGAGTCCCAGGGGGTTTAGAAGGACTGCACAGCACGATCAAGGACAGGCCTATTTTTCCGGGATTATCAAGTCCAAAGCGACTGTGCAGGATGGAAGCGACGCCATGGTGGAACGGTTGACTTTTTTAGAAGTTCAAGCAATATGCTCGACCAGAGCGATCGAAATCGAAGAACAGTCGCCTTAGCACCTCGTCAGGGACCAGTAGATGTGCTGAGGCTGAGAAGACGCGATTTGTCAAAATGGGGAGCCTTGCAAAGCGCTGGCACTTCTCCCCACGTGGTCCGCCGCAGACCAGGACTGGCAAGGAGAAAGCGCCGCCATATGGGTGCTGAGGACTGGTTTATCTCGACTTGCACCATCGACGTCGACCACGTTGGATGGCCGTCGATGTTAATAGAACTGAGAGCCATAGTAATCAAGAATGATGCCATTTATAACAGGGATAGTCTAAACCCGACAGGATCCGACGAATCCGAGTCACTGGTTTAGTCGTTGTCTCTCTTTAACCGCAAGGCTGGCATCTCTTCTGCGGTCCAGATTAGGTCGTTTCTCTCTTTTTCAACCAAGTCGTGTGTACAGAGCAAGAGCAAGCATGGCTACCTCGACTCGGACCGATCGGTCAAACCTCGTCCCCTTTTCTTCCAGGCTCAAGGAAGGCAAGGCCTTGGCTCAGGATGTCTGGTCTATCTTCGCGTACGCACATGCTCTCCAGTTCTTATCGCTATCGTGCTAATGTGCCTCCAATCTTAGTGCTGCCAATCTCCCAGCCGATTGTATTAACCTGGGCCAGGGTTACATGAACTTCGCGCCACCCAAATGGGTGACCAAGGCTGCTGAGGAGGCCCTCAATTCGGTGGCGCCCAACCACTATTCTCATCCTCGGGGGCGCATCCGTCTGCGGGAGGCCATCAAGGCGTTCTATGGCCCTCAGTTGAACAGAGATTTAGACGTAGAATCCGAAATCTTGGTGACCAGTGGGGCGAATGAGGGTGGGTAGAGATCTGCCCGTCTCAGTATGCCTGACTCACAGCACACAGGCCAATATTCCGTATTTACCGCTTTTCTCGAGCAAGGGGACGAAGTCATCATGTTTGAGCCCTTTTTCGATCAATACTTGCCCTCTGTGACCTTCAATGGGGGAAAGCCTGTCTATGTCCCCCTTCATCCTCCCAAGGATTCGAAGCTCAAGTCTTCGAGCAATGAATGGGCGATTGACTTCGACGAATTACGGTGCGAATTAAATCGGGAACATCCACGAATGTCGGACTCATGATCCCCCCTAATAGACGGGCTATCACCCCTCGAACAAAAATGATCATCGTCAACACTCCTCACAATCCTGTGGGCAAGGTATTTACAAAGCAAGAACTCGAGGGAATAGCTTCTATCGCAGAAGAATTCAACCTTCTTGTCATGTCCGACGAAGTGGTAACGTCATCCCTTTTACCCTTACCAGATTCGAAGATCAATTAAAGATATCCCCAGTACGATTGCCTTGTATTCGATGGAAAAGAACATGTGAGGATTGCGAATTTACCAGGCATGTGGGATCGCACAGTCACCGTGTGCTCTGCTGGGAGTAAGTCATTTACATTCCTCGTTCAGAAGAATCGAAGTACGAACCTCCTTGTTTTTTTCCAGAGGCCTTTGCGGCTACAGGTTGGAGGATCGGTTGGCTGATCGCTCCGGCGTATATCATTCAACCGACGCTCGCTGCTAGCACCCGGATTGTTTTCTGCTCTAATTCGCCCTTGCAGGAAGCTGCTGCGACTGGGTTAGAGCAGGCGAAAGAACGCAAGTTCTTCGAAACACAGCTCGCGGAGTACGCCGAACGTCGTCAAATTCTCTGCGATGCCTTTGATCAGTTGGGCCTCAAGTATACAATGCCAGAAGGCAGCTACTTCATTTTACTAGTAAGTCATCGTCCTTCTCGATCCCAGTGTCACGTTTTTGAAGTCGTGTAGGACATATCCAAGGTCAAGTTCCCAGATGACTACCCCTTCCCTCAGAGCGTGCTGGGAAGGGGCCGTGATTTCAGGTTTGTGTCCCTCTCACTCCATGCTTCTGGGAAGCTAACCGTCGATATTAGGGCATGCTGGTTCATCGCGGTAGAAGTTGGAGTTTCTTCCATCCCAGTCAGCGAGGTATGCGTGCGCACTGCTTTTGAGAGATCGACTTCTGACATACCTCTCCTAGTTCTACTGTGAGGAGCACGCCAACATTGGAGAAGCTTATGCTCGATTTGCGTTCTGCAAAGACGTCGATACATTGAAGGCAGCTGTAGAAAGGCTCTATCGCCTGAAAGATTACATCGAGGCGTGAGATAGATGTCTATCGCCGTCCTCAGTGCTCTGCTAGAGGTTCATCGAACAAAGTATCTACGATCCTAGATAAATTCTCGTCGTGATTTGTTGATTTAAAGCCGTAGTAATTCGGATTGCTGGCGACACGGCTTGAAAGGAATGTAAAGGAGAGGAAGTCGAATACATCTTGCTTAGATAGGTTGAACCCTTTTGAATTGACAGTCTTGATCCAATTTCGGAGGTGGTCCGTTTCCATGAGCTCCGATTCCAGAGGTAGACCTTCACTCAGGAACCGGGAGTAGGTATGGAGTGCTTCTTCTTGACAGAACAAGTGGAAATGCCCTGTACCACTATGCTGCACTGCCCGACTCTGCATGCGGACAATGTCCGTCAACTTGTAATCCCTGACTCTTCGGATGTTCGTTTCGGGGTTGACCTCAACGTATTGAGTGCCCATCACCACCACACACGGTGCCCGTACCGGTAGATCCCAACAGGTATCTCGAGGAACGAGCAGCACACGAATGATTCCGTCCGCGTAAAGCCGCAAAATCGTGCTCTGATCCTGCTTCTGGAGCCCCCGGTGGAAAAATCCCATACCTTTCGCCACCAAATCTCCCAGTTCACGGTCCGAGAAGTGCGCTCGATATCCTTGAATGACCTCTTCGGAAATCGTCTTCGGCAAATATCCTCTTCCCGTCTGTGAGGCCAGCGTCGCCCAGGTTATGAGATCCAGTGCAATGGTTCGACACTGGTCGCGAGAGGGGACAAAAACAATGGCGGGCCTTTCCCTATTCCCTTCGCTGATGGCCATATGAACTGGCTTCGCCATCGCTTTGAAGAGGGCAGCGGAGTGGGGTATCGTAAAGGGATGATTCGAAATTTTTAGAGATTGCTCTCTGTCTCGAGGTCGGAAGCTGTAGAGGGATCCGGCGTCGACGTTCAGCCAGCTGGCCAGGTCGGATGGGTCATGAAGAGAGTCTCCAAATCCAACGAATCGCGTGGGCTTGGTTTGTGTGGCAAGTTGAAGCAATGACAGCGCGAGCTCGTAAGTACTGTCAAGTTGCTCGATATTGTCGACGACGACCAGATCTAGTCCCTCAATTTCCTCGGTCGGACTCCTGCGCGATAACGCGGCCAGCAAGATTGTTGGTGTCGCAACGTAAATGCCGCCTTTCTTTGGTCGAGAGAGGACAGAACCTGCCTGGGCGTATTCGATGCTGATACCCAAAGCTTCACAGTTTCGCCGCATGTCGGTGAACACCGATCGAGCAGAGCTTCTTTGAGAAGACAGGTAAATCGCCCACGCCCCAGGGGTCTGTGCAATCGTGGAACTAAAGTAATTGAGTCAGGAGTCATGATATTAGAAAGAGAGGACGCACTTGACAGCAATTGCAGCTAGGGTCGACTTTCCAGCCCCACTTGGAGCGCACAGTAACGAGGAGTTACTAGAATGAATGAAGGTCCAGAATGACTGCGTTTGAATGGTATTGAAGGACGTGAATTGGTTGGAGTATAAGCTGGCAAGTGGGGGATCGAGGCAAGTGACTGGGAGGAATGGCAATAAGAGAAGCGGTGAATGGCATTGAGACGGAGGAGGCATAACAAGGTCTTCAAGAGATATTGCGATTTCTTCCTCCGCGCCCAGCCAGCGATCTGATACCCAGCGGACAGTAAGCATGGACGGTTTCGTTCCCTGAGGAATCGGTAACACGAAGTCGAGATCCACAGCGTCCGTGGTTTGATGGAAGACCAGATGGGCGAGCTGAAGGATGTGTAGCGAGTCCTCGTCTTCAACCCATATCCAAAAGGGTTCAATCGTACCATGGAGCCGGTGATTCCAGTCGAAAGCTTTGTTGATTTGTAGGGAAATCTTGAGTACATCGCTGGCAAGGGGTTGAAGCTTGAATTCAATCCGAGCCGTCGGGAATTGTTTTGCCGCTTGAAGGATAGCCGCACCCTGAATTTCATTGAGATGGACCATCTTCCCCAGCGTCTTAGCATCCAAGCTTGCCAATTCTGTCACTGAAAGCTCGTCACACCACCTTTGAATATTAGACATGGTCTCCATTTTGAGCTGTGTCTGCTTCAATGGGTGGTCGAAAGCCCAGAGACGCTTCTCGACGGATTTGCTCAGGCCCATAAGGGTCGCAGTAACACTAGCCCATTTCCGACTGATTGAGATCTCCAGAAGAGCTCGAATGATTCGACCACTGTTCTGTGCGACGTATGCCATGTCAGAGATAAGAGCGAAGTCGTTCAGGTAATCCACTCTGGATATAAACGCTTGTAACAGGACGTTGGCCTTGCCTGCGCTGGTCGTAATTCCACCCTGCATGTCATTGAGATTGGCGTCACCATCCAATTGCGTGTAGCATACCTTGACGTCACAAGGCATAGATTTCTCTAACTCTTCTAACTCCGTCATTTCGGATTCGCGAAGTTGGATTTGATCAAACTAGGCCCTCCAGTGTTCAGTCTCAGAACGTTTCTCTGAACGAAACTCATTCTCACCTCTTTGCTCTGGCTTAGCAAGGCCAAGACATCTGCCTCAGACATTCTTGGTCTGAATTCAGCATTGAAAATTTCGATAGACGCGTAGCGGATGTAGTATTTCGCCGCGATTCGTCCTAGATCCGTGACTTGCAAAGCACCCGTTGCAGCGTCGTGCACAACCATTTGAAGTTCTTTAAGCCTCCGAGTCGCATGGCCAATCAATTCCGTACGCTTGCCTCCGAGACGAGGATCTTCACTCAGGGTGTCTCTATCAATTCCTAACCAGAATGGAAGAAGGTTAAAAAGGGAGACAATACGAGGAAAAGGCTGATTTAACGCACCATATATGAACGGGTTTTTCCGCATCCTCACATATAGATACGTGTAACCGAGCCACTGGACTGCATCATTGATGTTGGCCACTGTCCCGAGGGAAATCTCAGCGTTGAGGGCATCGACCATCCCTTCCTGGAACCTGTAGATGGATTAGGCGCAAGCGACGACAAAGTTAATTGCGGCTCACTTAGATTCTATAGGGATCTGCGGTATGAACACACGCTGAGGTCAGAATCCAAGAAAGCGAAAGAAACTACACGCACTTGGGTTGTGACTGCCTCAAGGTAGTGAGCAAGCATCTCCTCAGTAGTACAGATGTAACCTTCTCCACTGCTCTCCAGACCGGGACGACCAGCCCTACCAAAGATCTGCAGGACGTCTAGCACGGACAAATCTGAGAATGCTCCTCGACTAGTGTCGTATACCTGGGTTCCCTTAATGATAACTGCGGAAGTGAGTGAGCAAAGATGTTAGCACACGCAGACCACGAACGAACCTGCATGAGCCGGCAAGTTCACACCCCAGGCCAAGGTCGCTGTGCAGCAAAGGACCTGTGTCGGATATCACGGTGGGAAGCAACCTTGAAGGGTACAGGATAACTGACCTTGATAGCTCGTGCTTCAAACATCTTCTCCATCAGGTTTCGATCTGATCTTAGCATCCCAGCATGATGAATACCGAAACCATCGTCAAAGAGTAGCTTCATTTCCTTGTTTCTCGACTGAGCGAGCTCTCTGCGGAAGTTGTTCCATTGAGGGTGATCTCCACAACTAAATTTCTCCAACTCCCCTTCCGCAATGATCATTTCCTTCAACTGCAAGGCCGTTCTAACTGTTTCTTTTCGAGCGTGAACGAAAACCATGACTTGGTGGCCTTGGTCGACAAGTTCTGAGACCTTTTTAAAGGTGGCATACTCCAGATTCTTCTTGGATAATGCACTGTTGGGTTTTCCCCTGACCCCGATGAAATGCTGCTCCAAAGGGACAGGCCGGAAGGAGGAGTCAAAGTAGAAAAGCCCCTTATATAGGTTGACACTGAAATTTTTTTTAGACATTACAAACAGTGTCATTGAAGCTAGCATTCTCACCCCAGGAATTCAGCAACGTCTTCGTAGTTTGGAAGAGTGGCACTCAACCCGACAATCCGAACCATTGACTGTGTCGACTCCACTTGTCGTTGAGTGCGGGCAACGATGGTTTCAATGACGGCACCGCGGTGTTCATTCAAGAGATGGACTTCGTCCAGAATGAGCAATTTGATGCTCTTTTCAAAAAGATGTCAGAAACTTTGCATCGGAAAGAGAAGGATTGTTAACACACTGAAGCAATCTCGCCCTCCCCCGTGGGTTTTCGCGTCACGACGTCCCACTTCTCAGGTGTGGTCACTATAATCTGCGTCTGGGCGATTTCAGCCTTGGTCATTTGCATATCACCTGATAAGAGAATGAGTGGCGCTAAACGGGTCGCTTCGGTTATACGCACCGGTCAACTCTCTGACTTGGATTGAGAGCCAGTGAAGTCTCTTGCTAAACTTTCGCGTAATTTCAGAAGCTAGAGCCTTCATGGGAGCGCTGTTGGATCATGATTAAACGCGTGCTCAAAAGGCGCCGTTGGATGATACTGTACACATAGATGATCTTGAAAGCCGACTTGTTTATGGATTCGCGCAGTGGGATCTGGGGATCGCCCGAACGGTGCAGGCTCAAAACTCGGAGAATTGTCAATAGTGCAACGTCCGTTTTACCCTAGAACGAGGAATTACGAACAGAAAAAAAAACATTTGAACTTGACTGAACTTACAGCACCAGTCGGGGCTTGATTTCATTGAGCCGAAAGTTCTGGTGAAAACAAAAAGGAAGAACTGACCAGCTACGAGGATATTTTCGTTGGTTTTATATGCGGTTGAGTACACAATAGACTGTATCCTGTTGAGCGCTTTGTACGCCTGAGAATACGTACGCGCTTGGTTACTGTGAGGATTCCGGAAGTAGGCTGGGTGCTCACCAAGAAGCAGCCACGAGCCAATGGATCCAATTCTTTTATTTGGATTAAGCGCTCCGTCAATCGTGGCGGGACGGCCTTGGCGGGCGGTATAACGACCTCTTCGTACTCCTAAAAGCACGAGATTAAGAAAAGACCAAGTAGATGGAGGCGTAAACGCTGATACCTTCTCAGATCGTCGGACAGTGTCCACTGGTAAACTATATTTCGTCCCGTACTGTGACAACATGTTTCCACCCGAATGCGACATGCTGGTATAGATGTGTGGATATTGTTCTTTTTGAGGCCGCTGTGGAACTCTCAGCACAGGGATATGTATTGAAGGAAATTTCATGACATACTTCCTTTTCCAAATCTAGTGGGCGCGATGCATTGGCAGCCAGAGTTTCTTGTATCCTTTGGCGGCCCTTGGAAAACATGGCTTCGGGGTTTGCGGTGTCTGACGCGACGTTCTTAGCGTAATCGTGAGTAGTTGGGGCATCTCACTCTCACCATTACTCTGGTACTGAGCCTGGAAAGTCGACAGTCGTTCTTCCACCTGTACAGATGTTTATTTTTCTGAGTTTCACGAGATAGAGATAGTCTAACCTCTTTTCTGACCACTTGACGGGTTTCCATTATCTGGGATACAAGGTCAAGCTCCTCGAACCCGAGAACGTCAACCAGTTCAGCCGAGATTTCATCTTCGGACGCGTTTTTTGCTAATACCGGTAGCAATGCGTTGAGGATCGAATCAAGATTTGGTTTTCTATAGGTTCGTTGAGCTGCAAATTCTTCACGCAGCGCGTAGAACGTGTACTCACCTATTGAGGCTTTGCCAAATGCCGTAGGTCAAGCTACCGACATCGCCCACCGATCCCGAATCCCTAACGCCGCTGGAATACGCCCATATCGCCGAGTCAGGCTGCCACTGGCCATGGTCCTCCACGGAGTCCAATTCCCCAGCGTCTGCTGATTGGGCTTTGAAGTTCAATCTAAGGCCAGACAGATGAAGCCGAGCAACTCAGAACAAGCGGATGACCGACATACGAAGTCCATTCAATCAAGTTGTTCTTCTGAATGCTTTCGCTACCGACATCGTCTCCAACGAGATAGCAAAGGTGGTCAAAAATACTTTCGGGCTTCATGCCGGGTGGGGTGGATGGAGCGAACTGTGGGTGGTTTCCCAACAATTTCACTTGAAGAACCCTCGTTTCGTTTCGAGGAGAGGGTTTGTCCGAGGGTAGAGAGATTGGAGGGCGCGGTGAACTTCTTGGTGCTGGGCCGTTGACCGTCAGACTCCAAGCTCCTGTGGAATCTTGATCAAACCAGTCAGTGATCTCATCGGACCCGGGACCCGGAGTCTGATTGCAAACAAATTTGACTGACACAAACCCAAGATTCAAGCATTAGTTAAAGAATAGAGTAGCTACATAAATTATCTAGGACTAGGCTTCGATAACGCAGGGAAAGATGCCTTCAAAAGATTATTGCTCTGCTTCCCGATTCCAAGTTTCGTCAAAACATCACGAACATCGCCCTGGGCATTTCGTTTTGTGCGAGACCGCGTCAATGTCAAACGAAGCATAGGATCACCATTGGTCACGGTAGAGTGGTCCAACGTCGATATCGATGCGGGCCTTGTGAGGTTAGGATTGGACATTGCACCACGACCCTCCAAAGCCTCTCGCAAATCGGTTACCCCGAGCCCACGATTTGACCTTGCCAGGCTGTGCATTGACATATTCTCGATCTGCATCAGGGCAGGAGATATTTTGAGGAGAGGAGATAGATGATCACCTCTCATGGAGGAGGGGTCATAATGGTTCGATCCATCGGCGACTGCGAACTTTGTCAACAAGCTGCACAAAAGAAGGGGTTAAATCACTCACAGTTGTAGAGAGCGCTCTTTGGATTCCATGGCCGAGAAAGACGTTCACGGAGGAGATCTTTTGACAGTCCGAACGATCCTCGAACAGCAGAGGACGATACGAGGATATCGAGAGCCTGGCTGCAATCGACCCCACGCTGCTCAGGCCTGTCCAAAGGTGCGATCTGTACCTAAGTCTTAGCTAACAAATCATATCGTCCATGGTTATACACTTACTGAACAAAGACGAGTCAATTCAGGACATTCCCAGGTTTCAGCAATGGCTGACCAGACATCAAGAATGATGTTCTTGATCCTGACGATTGCATCTCGATCTCCTCCTGCGTTACGATGTATTTCAGCGTCCAGTTGGAGCAGCATTGGGACCGCGGATAAGAGTCCTCGGATAGGTAAGGATTCTTGCACAGCAACAAGGATACTTGAGACGTTGCGGTAGTCTTCCTCAGTCGCAATGGACATTGATGGGTCTTGAGTAGAAGTTGCTTGAGCAAGGCGGCCGAGGAGGGAGGCTTTCCTCGCTCTAGGTCCTTTCGATGAGGACTGGGAACGTCGAGAAGGTGATGATCTTGAGTTGTTGGAGCCAGAGGCGCGGTCAACGGGCGATTCAGGGGAGCCGGAGTATGGCGGGTTATCGGAAGCCAGGTGCGGATTCGTGACCTGAATGAAAGCATAAGCGTGGATAACGTCAAGCAATTTGCTCCCAGCGTCTTCGGATGTTAGGAAACGGTTGATATTGGCGGGTTGCATCCCTTCGTTTAGCTGCTTTACCCTCTTGATTCCGTCTACTTCCGTGTATTCGCCGTGCTTAGGCATTTCTTTGGTGATATAATGGATGAGAGTGCGTGAGTACTCGTTCCTCACGCCCACGTCTCCATTGCAGATAAGGCTCAGGGTGTCCTGCCAGACCTCGGGAGAAACTCTTGTCCGACGGGAGGCAAGCTCCGGAACACCATCGATCTTGGTAGATTCTCGGGATGCCGAGGAAGGTCGTTTGGCGTGAGACAAGGTCGGTTTATGATGCAATGGTTCATTCGCTTTCTGGAGAAGGCCACACAGCGCACGTAAAAGACCACGGATGGAAGCAGACCGGCTCTCTTGCGAGTTTGGATTATCCGAGTCGAGGATCGCCTGTACTTCCAGGACAGTCAAGCGATTTATGACCTCAGCCTGCAAAATTGAATGAAACCCTGTCTATACCAGATAGCATTGGAAAGACTGACCGTAAGATCTTGGATTTGATCGGAGTAGTAGATGTGGCATCCCAGAGACGAGATGCAGACTACAATAGAGGGTAAAAGGGGGTCGTTCGGGGAGATACTAGCGCGACGCAAAAGCAATGCCAACAGGTTGGATATTACATCAGAAGAGGAAAGGTTGATCATGGGTATAGGGGATTGGAAGACGATTGCGACCATTGAGGCAAGTGTTGTTTGCAAAGGGGTCACCGCGGATGCGTCCTGGGTTTCCGTCAACTTTTCGACAAGCCAAGTGGGCACAACGTAACGGTATTGATACTGTGCCCATTCGGCAGCCTGGCGAGCCAGCCAGCAACAATGCTTATCGTTCACCCATCCGTCCATTCCATCAAGGTTATCGAAGGAGGACTGCATTATGTTTCCAAGCTGAGGGCCACCTGCGTGGCTCAGCAGGGAAAAAAGGGAGCGGAGTGCGGCTTCAGAAACCTCTTTGAAGGATGGACCATTGTCCCCGTCGATGTGAATGTGAATGGAGGCAGCGCGTCGCTCTGCAGCAGGGCGCGTCCTAAAATCTCCAAGGTAAGGAGAAGCTGTGGTGTCTTTCACAGTCGGGGTCCTTGAGTTGCAGAAATTCGAGTGAGCAAGGTGTGGTAACAAGATAATATAACCTCTTACAGATCATCGATCGTCGCTATATCTGTTTGGAACAAAGTGACGAGGATAGGGCGCAGCAAGATAGACACCTGGGTACGAAATTGTCGAGAGTTGTTGTACAATGCCTCAGAATGTAAGGCACCCGCAACGGCAGCGAATCCAATAAGGCGTGTCCTGAGACCAATCAGCTACTGAAGGGTGCAATAATCTGAGGGCATACCTATTCTTTACTTCCTGATCTACATTATCGCTGCAGGCAAGATTTGCAAAGTGCTGGAGAACTGACAGGTACTCTTCTGTAAAACCGTGATCGGTGCCAACGAGGCGTCCATTCGTGTATGTTGTCCATGCTGTAAACTGTAGACCCAAATGAAACCAGAATCTTTTGTGAGAGGCCGATTATGACATACGACGCTGGCTGCTCTTGAAATGACTTCCAAGTCATTGAGAACGGAGGATAGGGTGACGTTAACGGATGCAATGAGAGAGGGTGCAAGGAGAGCAACGTCGCTCCGGCATTCTGTCGCAAGAGAGCGCAAGATAGCCAAAGAAATGAGTAAGGAGCTAAAGGAACGTCAGTCCATTAATCACGAGAAGGCGAGGAAACCACGTACGCTCGTGCTCGGATGTTGCCTGCCTTGGTCTTTTTAGCTTCAGCCCTGATACGCTTTTCCACCTCACTGCCAAACTTCGCCAGCTTCCCTGGGTGATTAGAGCTGAAAACACGGTCAGAAAGAAGGTGCAAAAGGGCTGGAAGCACGTACGCATAGTAAGTTAAACGGCTTTGCTCGTGTGAGCTTGGTGCGTATGCTGGACCCGCGGTGAGCAACGCCGACGCTGGAGGGTAACAGGCATTCAGAAGCTGTACATGGATTGGGGTGAAAAGATGGTGCATTATGGAGGAAACTCGTTAAGGAGCGTAGAGAGTGAGTTAGAGACAAACGAGCATCTAGTATTTAAACGTGGAGACTGTAATAATGGGGCGCCGATGATGACACTGACGGGGATTCGAAACTCCATGTTCCTGGCCTCGTGTTTGCCATCATGCTTGTTCTGACACAAGCCCAAACACGCTGTACATTCTTCAAATTTGCATCGACTTCTCCTTTCCTCCCAATCTATCGCCATTCATCGAGTAGCACGCAAAGGTGAGTTGTCTACGTCTTCGTCTTTTTAAAGGATGTATCTTTGCTGTGCACCAGACCAAGAATCTTAAGGTTCGCTGCGGATATCTTACCCAGGCCTTCTTTTTACGCTTGAAGGCCCTGATCTCTCTACTCGCTTCCCTCTCGTTGACAGTCAACTCATTCCTTCTACCCTGCAGGTTGTGAAAAACGGTGTCTATCTACCTAGGCTTACACGATCCTGATAAATATCATGTATCTACGGCTTCGTTACCTGGGTCATGAAATCTTGCAACGTTTGGTTCGTCTTGACAACGTACTGTCTTTCGGAGCGTTTCCGACCACTCGCAATGCTATCAAGCACCCATTCAGGCTTCACAATGTGGGGTTTTTTCGAACCAAAACTCTGTATATGTTTCTGCGTCTTCGAACCGCTCAAGCCTTGCGATGTGATAACGTGTGTGCACCGGGAAGGCGTGAACCTGTTGGAGTCAGTACGTCTTCTAATCTGGTAGGTGCGCTAGGTACATACTGGACTCTGCCTCCTCCCTCTATCACAAGTCGTTTGATTTCGATGTCTGTCGTTCCTTCTAAATATCCGTTTATATAAATTCGAACGTTTCCGAAGATTCCGGCCGTCGATGTTGACCCGGATGAGGCTGAGCTGCTGGCGGTGACTTTGTGCTGAACACTCAGAGCTGATTGACGTTCTTGGAAGTAACGCTTCCTGCTCATCATATCCTCCGTGACTTGGTGCCCGGTCGATGTAGAAAGTATCTTGTCTAGAACTAGAATTAGCGTCCAATTGCAGGACGATATTGAGAGAAAGACCCCACACCTGACCGGTCTGCCAAATCAGAGTGAGTAATTGGATTGCTTTCATCGCCCAACGTAGACAGGAGCATTTTAGTCAGATTAGATCGTGAATGAACCTGGGTCGTTTTGAGCTTGGACCTGTGAATTCGCTCAGTTGGCGCCTAGGCCTAGCAAGAGCCTGAAAGCCTACCTCGGCTGCTTTTCGAGAGACTGTCCTTCTACCGAGTCCTTACCTCCGTCCGCGCCCTTCAGCTGGGAATGCATCTGGGATGCGGACCGCTTCACGACTGGGAAGTATTTTTCCATTTTGCGCCCGTGTATATGAAAAGGAACGAATGGGGGGGATAACAGGGCTGAGAAGCTATGTATAACGCATGGCCAGTTGCTGTCGAATGTTGAAACAGTGGACATTACTGCCGTTGTCACACCAATTTGGAACGCGACATGTCACGGGATGGCAATCAGTCATGTGACGTGACGTGCGTGACTTGTCAAAATGACTGGCAATGGCCGCAGCGACGGACCGGAAGAGCTGTATTTCCAAAGGAATGCGTCCTTATCTGTTTTCGCCCTATCGGTTTCTTCGACACTGTCGCCATCACCATCTTCACTGTCGACTCATGTCCTCCCACACATACCAAGAAGCCGTTGAAAAGCTCAATTCGTTGCAGTCTAATGCGGCGACGTTGGAGGCCGTGCGTGCTTCCGGAGGACGGCTGAGCCAGTTTGCGATCCCGGAGATGCTAGAATACTTGGGAAGGATTGGATATTCGGTAAATTTTCCTCAACTTTTGCTCCGCATTGCCTCATGAATATACATCCAGCCAGACCAACTGAACGCCCTGAATGTTATCCACATCACTGGAACCAAAGGGAAAGGTTCCACCAGCGCATTCGTCGATTCAATTCTTCGGCATGCAAAACCGGACTGGAAAATCGGTACGTCGTGCTCCTAGCATTTGCTTTGACCTACACCTCACTTCATGTTCGTCAGGTCTATACACCTCACCGCATCTGGTAGCTGTCCGTGAACGGATCAGAATAAATGGGCAGCCTATATCCGAAGAGCTTTTCACGAAATATTTCTTCGAGGTGTGGGACAGACTTCAGAGTAATACTGCAGTAAGTTCGATCGACCTTTGCGTCATTTTTTATGCTCACCTTCCAAGAGGGCCCTTGAGAGCACATCTCTCATGCCAGGTTACTTCCGGTTTATTACCTTACTCGCTTTCCATGCTTTCCTCGAATGCAAGGTGGACGCAACGATCTTGGAGGTCGGAGTTGGGGGAACCTATGACAGCACCAATGTTGTCCCGAAACCCGTCGTGACGGGAGTCACTGCGCTCGGAATAGACCACGTCGGTGTATTAGGGAAAACACTGGAGGAAATTGCCTGGCAAAAAGGAGGCATATTCAAGGTTCGCAATTATTCTATTCATATTTGATCTCCAATAACCGTCATAATACAGGAAGGTGTTCCCGCACATACGGTTTCTCAGCCTGAGAGTCCCTTGAAAGTTTTGCGAAACCGTGCACAGGAACTCAAGGTTCATATGCACCTGCCTCCACGTCGGGATTGTTCTGAATTAGAGTCTACAGGCATCGTCGTTTAATGTAGTTGAACCAAACCCTCGACTTGCGTCGACGAAACTTGGTACGTGCTATTTCTTTGCTATTGCACAGATCGCGAACCTCATTCTTCTACCTACTTTCAAGGGTTGGCCGGTTCACACCAAATTGAAAATGCAAATATTGCGTTACACCTTGCACACGAATTTCTACGGATACAAACAGGCAGGACATTCAAAGAGAGCGAAAAACTCCCAGAAGATATATCTCAAGGCCTTGCGTCGACCAAGTGGCCTGGACGGTGCCAACAAGTACAAGATCCTCAGCGACGCAACACCACTTGGTTTCTAGACGGTGCCCACACTATCGAGAGCCTTCAATGCTGCTTCAAATGGTTTACCTCTCCCGGCGTTGGCCTTCCAGAAAAGCAAGATCAGACAAGGTTGGTTCTTCGGCACCGATGTTGCTTGCCAAAATTCTGACCGCTCGCCAGGCCTTTGCGTGTGCTCATTTTCAACTGCACAAGCGGACGTTCAGGAGACACCTTCATAGGCACCGCATTGGAGACAATCCGATCTCAGCTATCCGGTCTAAGCAGCCAAGAGACAGCAGAAGGGTTCTTTGACCGAGTGCTGTTCTGCACAAATATCACTTACGCTGACGGTCATTTCAAAGGCGGTATGTATCAGTCCCTTGCGTGTTGTGCGCGCTTCACTCAACCATCACAATACAGATTTGACCACACTGGCCATTCCGGAGGAAGATTTGGCCGTTCTGAAAACACAGCAGCAGCTTGCTACCGCCTGGTCGACACATCTCCCGCAATACCCGACGTCCAACATCTTCGTTTTGCCGTCAGTCGAGCATGCTATCCGCAATCTCGAGACTCTAAATACGACAGAGCGGCCTCTGCAGGTACTCGTCTCGGGAAGTCTCCATCTCGTTGGAGGTGTCATAGAAGTTGCTGGGCTTTCCGAGGTTGCATTATAAGTCTCCATCGCGGTAACATTGGTGTGACACATGTATGTAGTATTCGAAAATCTACCCGTACCAGTCCGAAGTATAGAAGACGATACCCTGCGAAAGTCAATTGGTCAATAGGTTATACGAATTTTTACTTTGATAATAAACTTGCCTCCTTGTCAAGGAACGTGGTTAGACTCTCCTTCAACCGCGTAGCTGGCTTCGCTCCACCTCCCGCAATGGATATAAACACATCGAAATCGATGGGCTATTGGCGTAGTGAGCAGCTGAGATTGCTGCAGTCCAAAAAAAAGACGAACCTCGTACCGCAGAATGCGCAAATGAAGAGCTGTGTCTGCAGTAATTTTGTTGCGCAATGCATCCTCCCATGCCGTATCATACACCTCCTTTGGCGCCCTTGTAGATTTGGCTTTCGTGACTTTGCGGGGCGTTCTTGACTTGGACTCGCGAGGAGATGACGGGGCAGGCTCTAACGCCTGCACTGTATTTTCCGAACCATCCTGAAGGGACAAAGCACCCAGGGAGGAAGCTAGTCCCTCATGGCCTACGTCCCTAGTACTGTCGGAATCCTACTGAGAAATCAATCCTAGGTAAAGGACAATTAAAGATGTACTCACTGGGGAGAACCTGGCAGCAGGGGATTTGCCTTTGAGAGGTGAAACGTCTTGTTCCTGATTTAAGAGAGTCATGGTACGCCGTGCCGCTCCAAGTTTGCTGCGACCGAATTGTTGAGTGGGAGGAGGCTCTATACTATCACGCCCTTGAGATTGCGGAGATTGAGGGTCCTGGAGATATTGTTGGGCTCGGTTAAGTATCTCTGCTCGAGTGTCGGCAACGTTCTTCACAGTGTTCTTGGGTTGCTCTGAGCGAGTTTTCTTCTTTTTGGTGGCTGGCGGGTTATAGTCATTGAATAACGTTGTACTCTCTTCTTGAGGTTGAGGATTGTCCGGGGGCAACGCTTCGTTAATTGCTTTGCGCAGCAAAGTGTCAATTGTTTCTTGGGTGTAGGCGGCTTTCTTGCAGCATGACCGCATGTGTTGCACCTTTTGAGCGACACCCTTTCGCGCTGTCCAGCTCGCGTCACAGGCAATACAGCGCAGGACCTTTTCATAGTCTTTGTCCTTGAATTCAGAGCTCAGACTCAATACTGGTGCCTTTACACTTCTCGCCTTCTTGGGAGGCTCGCCTCGTAGGACGGTGACATCACCAATAGTGGGCTGAGTCTTCAATTTCGACGTAGACGCTTTCTGGCTGATCCCAGTAGAGAAGGCAAATTGAGCTATGTCCAACTTGGGTGGTCGCTCTATCTCTTCGACGTCGCTGTCCTCTTCGTTGATATCGGTGTTACGGCCCAAGTTGAGACAACTTGAGCTGGGCTGTTTGCCCGCATCTATGACTAGAACGAAATGAGCGAGCATACGAGTGGAGTATCAGTGCTGTTCCGTACCCTTCGTCATGGGATGCGCGCGGTCTAAAGACATTTTCTCGTCAGAAACCGTGTCGTCGGTCAGTAGAATGGCGAACCTAGTAAAAACCCAGAATCAGACCCTTCCGAATCCGAATCCATGATTTCAATAACGCCCAGGTTAATAGATGCTCCAGCACCTATTCTGCCCCGAATTGCTGCTCTTTCCGGTTCAGAGTCTTCAATGACGACCTCAGACGCCTTTACCATCGTAGCAACACGACGTTGACGAATAAAGGGAGTGCGAATGTGATTGGAAGATCTCGCGTTTCTGAGTAACAGAGAACGGAGCATTCAAAGGTGGTTGAAGGAGCAATGAGAAATGAGACCCGCCACGACCACGCGACGCGTTGTTTGTGCAGAGATCACAATATGTCACGCGCCGAGCCGAGCTATGTCTTCAACTTGCCCTTGATCCTCGTCTTCCTCCATTGAAACGCGCTACTGTCCTTCTTGAAGAGAATCCGCATTGCAGCCTTCGTCTGAATAGCGATACTAGACCAATCGACTATCTTTGGGCACCCTGATATTCGACCACCATGAACAGCAGGCCCATCGCAGCGGGGGTGCAGGTGGAAACGGTGTCCCCCGCCGAACTGTATGAGGTTATCACTGGAGCATGCTCCCAGGACCAAGCCCGGGTGCAGGCCTCTGGTAAACGCCTCAAAGAGATGCTCGAGATGTTCGGGACGTACAACGGATTGCACGAGATTGCATCGCAGAGAAACTACCCTCTGCCCATTCGCCTGCAGGCGATCATCCAGTTTAAACTGACCGCGCTTAACCACTGGAAATCACGAAAGTAAATTTGCTTGCTTGTTCCCCCTTCACGTTAAAGGTACGATATCCACCTATAGACTGCTATCCGATGCACAGAGAATCGAAATACGAAATCGGTGTCTCGGGATGTTGGATGAAACGGACGACTCGGTGAGTTGATAGTCGGCTCTCCTGCCGTTCCCGGGTCCTCAATTAGCGATGCAGATTGCCCAGTTCAACACTGTTATTACGGCCAAGATCTCCAGACACGACTTTCCGAGCAACTGGTGGGCTGTTGAGCATCCTTTGCCGAGATACTGCTGCTTGACCACTTTTTAGGCCCAATCTCATTACAGACCTGATGACCGTTATTGACAACAACCTTCAGAAACGATACGTCCATAATTCGAGCGATCCTCGAGACGCCTTGATGCTCAGGAGGAGCCTGCAACTCGTGAACGCCATCCTGAAAGAGCTCGCAAGTATTAAGATGATGAATGGCGTGAAAGTCATGGCGAATGTAAGTCGATGATCTCCGGGTATATGCCATCTTTGACTCAGTCGATATTTCGCAAGATTGTTGAGCAATTGCGGCAAATATTCTACGGCTATTACTCTACAATCGCGTCGAACTTCTCGAGCTCTGCCCTTACAAATCTCCCAGATGCAGCAAGGTTCCAAGAAGACATTTTCCTCGGTCAGCTAGTGTTCAAGCCGATTGTGAAAATGGCAGTTTGGCTATGGCATCGCATCGACAAGCAACAAAAGGAAGAATATGCCACAAACCAGGCTTGGGTGAATCTCTAGTAATTCAGAACGACGTCAGAATGGTGGCTTAACCTTACTGCACTTTTTACAGGTTGCAGATTTGTTCCAGAACTGCGCTCTTCAGATACAGAATCTTGTCTCCCTCAGAAAGGAGATGGTTAATGCAATTCGCCAAAATTCATCGATGAGCACTTACCTTCCCGCAGTGAAGATCTTGACAAAGCACATAACGACTTTTGGAAAGTTCTTTAGACGTATGCAAGTACTTAATCACCAGAGATTCGCGCTTCTGCCAATGTGCGGAGACCTCGTCCTTTTCTACTGGTCCCAGGTCGTAGACGCTCCTACAAGTCCAGAAGGCTCAATTGCCGGTAAATCTACTTTCCATCGATTCTTAATGCATTATTTCTCACACCTATCAAGACTCCGACGAAGTGCTTTACCCACTCCGGTTCTTGGTTCAAGGCATGGCACTTTTCAAAGAAAATCTGGCGCAATGGTCTGTCCTTCGAAGAGATGGGACACCGAACAAGAATTGTATGCACAAATCTGACTTTGGTTCATTCATGGCTCATTTTTTGCACTAGCTTTATCAAAGGAGTTCGTCGAGAACGCAGTTCGCCTCTTGGTGTCACGATTCATGCCGCTCAATCCCTCGGATCTGGAGCAGTGGATGGCAGACCCAGAGGAGTGGCTGAACGAAGAAGAACGTGATGGGGACCAATGGGAATACGAGATCAGGGCATGTTTTTTGCTCTATTTCTCGCGTATGATGGCTTACACCGCACAATGTTAGGCGTGCAGCGAGCGGGTATTGCTACAGTTATCCAACCAATTCGCCGAATTCGTAACGCCGCTTCTATTGGCCACATTCGAACAGGTTGCTCGTAAGTATGGTCAAGCAAGCTTCCCAATATCCATACTTACAGTTCACAGTTCAGCCCACACTCGATCTACCTGATATATTACAAAAGGAAGCACTGTACTGTGCCATTGGTCGATGCGCAGTCCGTCTCAAAGACCGACTCCCTTTTGCAGAATGGCTTGAAAAGACGCTGGCAGTCGAAGCCCTCTCACAAGATCCAAAGTAGGACCTCGAAAATTTCTATCGCTATTCTTTCTCTGATGTCTTTCATGCTAGATTCCCAATCATTAAGCGTAGAATTGCCTGGCTCATCGGAAAATGGGTGTCAGAACAGTGCAGTTCCCCAAACAATCCAAGGATATGGGAAATCCTCGTCCATCTGTTGAAGGATCGCAGTGATGGTACTGACACCGTCGTGCGGCTAACTGCGGCTAATGCAGTGAAGGACTGCGTGGATGTATGGTCTGTTTTTCTACTCATTTTTCCGAGTGCTCAACGCCTTTTCAGACCCTAGAATTCTCTGCAGAAGTATTTGCACCGTTCCTGCAAGACACCATCACTGAGTTGGTCAGATTAATGGATGAGGCCGACACATCGGAGAGCAAGCGTCGGATTGCGACAACTCTTAGTGCCGTCTTGGAGCAAACGAAAGACATGGTAGGACTATCTTCCCGACATTCCTTTGCCTTCGCTATGCTAATTTTATCAAGGTGACACCGTTCATGGGAATTATTGCTGAACCGGTGCCTCGATTATGTAGGTTATTTCCGATTCTGCTGCTTGATCTGTGTCTTACCTCCGATATAGGGACTGCTGCTGGCGAAGATTGGCTACTCAAAGGAACAATGCTGACTACCGTCACGAAACTGGTCGAAGTGAGCCTTCCTACAATCTGTTACATACTTCCTTGCTTATGGTCGAGGGTAGGCAGTGAAGGATAGATCCTCTGCACTGGAGAGCATCACAGTCCCATTGATCCAAGAAAGTCTCTCCCCAGGGGTGCGTCGCATTTCCGCGTATGCGTTAATAGAACAAAATCTAACCCGGGCTAGGTAATGATCAACCTCGATGAGGACGGTTTGATTCTTTGGCTAGCTGCCATTAGGAATGCCCCTTCAGGTGGTAACCGGAATGGCCCGCAATCCCTCCTGGCCATCTACCCCCGTGCCCTTTACTTGCTGGCGACAAACCTTGACCTGTTGGGGAAGATTACCGGAATTATGGAGTCGTATTTTTTCCTCGATGCTCCGGCCCTTTTACAAGTAAGTTTGAAATTAAGATCAATCGCTGAAGATGACGTCCTGACACTCTGTGACAAGAATTATAGTAAAGATATCTTCCAGGCGTTTACGGAGGGACTCAAGAGCCAAGCCGTGATGGTGAACATGAAAGACATGGTCGTGGCTCTGCAATTCATGGTCCAACTCGCCCCTGCGAATCTTTGGGGGGAACCGATGCATACATCGGGGTTATTTGCCCATCTACTTCTCACTCTGAACGATGGGGAAGTAAGTAGTTGGAATTCTTCGCCAGGGTTCATTGCTGACGAGTATCTTTGCAGAGCAGCCCTATACTATTGACCGAGATTATATTCCTCTTTTCGAGAATCGTCATGGCAGACGCTCAAATGTTCCTTCAGCTGATGTCAGCCACAGCGCCGGCGGTGAACCAACCAGAGACGAACCTTTGGGAGGGATTGCTGGATCAATGGTGGGGCAAGGTGAGCTGAACGGTTACAATATTCTATACCATTCATTCATTAAGTCTCCCAGTTCGACAACATGAGCGAACCTCGGCATCGGAAATTGACTGCCATGGGAATCGGGACACTCGTTGCAACAGGTCGTCCTGAGGTCTTGAAGAGGCTGTCGGGGGAGATATTTAACCTTTGGCTTGACGTCTTTGGGGAAATCAAAGAAACGCGGCTTCTTCACGAGGAAGATCCCACAAAGTAGGTGTGAGCCTTTCACAAACGTCTGGATTTGGCTCAGAAGGTTGGATTTCCTAGCTTGGAGCTGGTCTCCCCAACCAATCTTCGTCGTCACTGGGAGCTAGATGAAGCACCACGGGATTACTATCAAGATTCTGAAGGTACCCCTGAATTCGATAGGCGTAAAACGGTTAGTTGGTGCATTTCGTCCCCTTGCTCCTAGGTTAGCTGATGCCCTCGCTTTTCCAGCTGTATGATCGCGATCCCATCCGGGTCGTTCAGCTCAATGAATATGTTCGCGCTCACCTTGGACAAGCGGAAGCGGTCGTTGGTCCCAACTTCCAAGTTTACCTCAAGGACGCGGATCCTACGGTGCTAGAGCAAATTCAAGCCGAACTGAAAAACTGATTCGTCCACTAGTTGGTGTTTCGTTGGAGGATTACATAGATAAACAGTTACATACTACTACAAGGGTCGGGAATTTGGATATCATTTTATTCGGAAAGGGCAGATTCGGTGTAACTACCCATTGAACCGGACATATCGGTGTACATGTCTAGATCGCTGCTAAATTCATATTCACTACCACTGACATCGAGGTCGTCGTTCTCTTGCACCCCTACCAAGTAACGATCGCACCTATGTACTTCCTCACTACAGCGTAGGCATTCCCACCCCGAATCATCATCTTCACCATCCGCGGCTTGAATCATGCGCTCTGCGAGGCAGTGGTAGCAATATATGTGACCGCAAGATGTAATGTAGGGAATGTGGATTGGATAGGCAGATGCATCATCGGAATCATGGTCGTCAGATGGCAGTGGTACGGCAGCCATTGCTGTGAATGCATTTGAGGGGTCGGAAGGGTTCAAGTTGAAAGAGGCATTCTCTGCACAGATGGCGCACTGGTTTTCTGGAAGTGCACTGAATTTCCCTTGTTTCTTCGAGGTTGAGAGGGTACGCGTTGCGGGTAGAAGTCCTAGCTTAGCTAGAGGCTTTTCTGGCACCAGTGCTAATAGGTTCGATGGCGAAAACAAAGCAGCCAGCCGGTAAACCCGCTTTCGGACTACTTTGGCGTTGATCAATGGTAGCAAGAACAGTAGGAACTCCTGGGGCCGAAGTCAGAGAAGTATGAAGTCGGAAGGTAAACCGTACAGACCGTGAATGCATGCCAGACCATCTGTCTGTTCATGAACTCGTAACTGACGTCTCGCTTGACCTGACGTCGGGAAGGGACAAGTCTGAGGCGCAGAATTCGGTCAGCTAGTGTTCTATATCTACAGAATTGCATCGCGTTAGTACGTAGCGCTGTACAGATGTCGATACCACCAACCTTCCGTTCCAGAGAAACACGACAAAGTTGAGAAGTCCCAGTAGGGTGTGAGTGGACTCGAGAGTATCGAGAAATTCCCAAATCTTTCTTCTTCTATCGGACGAAGGTGCGTCTGGCCATGCATGAGAAAGTGCGTGAATCCGAAGGCGTTCCCGGAAGTAAGGGATCAGCAGGGTAAGAGCTCCATGAGCCAGAAGAGTGCGCCGAGGGATGTGTGAGCCTAGAAATAGGTCAGAACGTGCGTTTAGCAGATGGCTGAGAACGCACGCGTTATTGAACTGTTGCTTGCACTTGCGAGGACATAGCGCAGGTCTTGAAGTCTTGCCCCGTAACTTGCTCCGGTGTCCCAGATCGAAAACTTGTACAAAACTAATTGGATGAGGAGTGCGAGCTCGGGTTCAAATCGGGATTTGAGGGTGTTCTGTCATGAGAGTCAGAGATGGATTCACAATTAGGTAGGCTGAGACCAACGAACACTGATTAAAGAGAGGGCCTTGCTAATGGGTTCCTGCAGTAGGACCGAGAGTTCTTGGTCGAGCAGCTCTGCATCCAGCTGTCCAACGCGTATGACCCTAGAGATTGGGGAGGGTGACTGGGCCAGATTTTCCTGTATGGTGGATAGGGCAGGTGCTGCAGCTCTCCAGGCATTTTCCCAAGCTGAGGAAGAGGTGGTGGCCATTGTCGCACAAGTGCAAGTAGCCGAGCAGGGAGCAACGTGAAATTCTATAAATATCATCCTCCTGCCATCATTACGGTGATCATGTGACTGCTATAGATTGATCGAGTCAATCGAATTATTCCTGCAGAGATAATCCCCTCCTCACCGATAACCATGTCAGAATCAATACAGCAGCTGATTTTGGACACCCTCGAGGCCCACTCGTCCATCGCAGACACCAGATCCCTTGTCATCCCTGGTGACAGCCATCCAGCGACCTCCCATGACGCCCAACTGGCCGTCCTCGGGGCACTCAACTCCCTCCTGAGTCGTGAGGTGCGCCTCTAGCCCACAAATATCACGAATCCTATTGACCGTGGACGTAGATGATCATCTACGAAACCCACGAAGTTATCTCCCACGTTCTCACTGCAGAGGGTGCGCAAATCGCGACTGAAGGTTCTCATGAGGCTCGAGTGTGGTCTGTCCTCCCCCTGCCAGGCCAGGGCACTCCCGTTACCCCCGCACAACTGAAGAAAGAGGTCGGAGATGAGACCGCAAAAGTTGGCCAAGGAAGAGCTTTCAAGAACGGCTGGATTGGAAAGGATGGCGACGGCCTTGTGAAGAAAGTAAATATTGCCATCCTCTGCCCCGCAATATGTCTTCTGATCAAGGCCAGGTAGCAGAGATCAACGACACCACTCAGCTGGAGCTGAAAGAGGTTCAGGAGACAGGAACCCTGAGTACAGGGGAAAAGATCTTGGCAGACTTGAGGAAACGCAAGTTGATCACACAGAAGTGAGCCACTCAGGCGTAACCTGCACTTCGTCTCCGATTAATGTTCATTTGCATAGAAAAGGCCAATGGTTCACCGTCAAGAAAGGGTCTAGCTTCAGTACTTCTATTGCCAAACCAGAGACAGATCTAACCGTAGAGATGTTGACTTCGTATGTCTTATATCTGCTGGTTAAAACGTCTTCTAACTTTTCGCGTTGCCAGTGGTTCGTGGAAAACGTCTACTTACAAGAAGTACAACTTCGAGGCCGAAGGTATCCCTACAAGTGGAGGCGGACTTCATCCATTGCTGAAAGTCAGAGAAGAGATTCGCAGCATTTTCCTCGAAATGGGGTGCGTCCTATTCATCTACTTAGCTGCACCCGCTCCTGATCAAAAATCCCGTCCATTAGTTTTGCAGAGATGCCGACACAATCTTTCGTGGAATCCGGATTCTGGTGCTTCGACGCCCTCTTCGTTCCCCAGCAACATCCTGCTAGGGAGTTGCAGGATACCTTCTACCTGTCTGGTACGGCTCTGTTCTTTCTTCGTTTCTCTCCAACCACTTATGAACGGCTGTTCAGATCCCAGCCATGCTCTCCCACCCGATGAAGCATATTATAAGCGGGTATCTACCGTCCACGAAAAGGGAGGCTATGGTTCGACGGGTTACCGTGCTCCTTGGCAACCAGAGGAATCGAGTAAACTCCTTCTTCGCACCCACACAACCGCATCGTCGGCCCACATGCTCTACAAGCTGGCTGCTAAATGTCGCGGTGAAGCCGAAGGGGAATCCGACAGCAATGAATTCACACATGGTGGTGCCGCGACGAACAGCACAAACGAACAGCTAGGATCCAAGGGCGATGACGATGGCTTCCGACCGGCGAAGCTTTTCAGCATTGACCGAGTGTTCAGAAACGAGACCATGGATGCTACCCATCTTG
Source organism: Candolleomyces aberdarensis (assembly GCA_004126415.1). Lineage (NCBI taxonomy): Eukaryota > Fungi > Basidiomycota > Agaricomycetes > Agaricales > Psathyrellaceae > Candolleomyces > Candolleomyces aberdarensis. Next base: position 115,253 of record SDEE01000016.1, read on the forward strand.
CAGAGTTCCACCAGGTGGAGGGCGTAGTTGCTGATAGAGATTTGACACTGGCTGATCTAATTGGTACGTTGTGGCGCCTGGTTATATCATCCATGGCGATATGCTCATCGTGTTGTCAAGGCTTCATGAGAGTCTTCTTCAGCAAAATGGGAATCGAGCAAGTTCGCTTCAAGCCGGCCTACAACCCTTACACGGAGGTGCATACTCCATTCTTCATTGCATCGACTGAGTTCATAACTCATCATCTCTTTTCATGTAGCCATCGCTGGAAATCTTCGCATTCCATCCCATGCTAAACAAATGGGTCGAAGTCGGTAACAGTGGCATGTTCCGTCCAGAAATGTTGGAACCGATGGGTTTCCCCAAAGGCGTCCGAGTCCATGGATGGGGATTGGGCTTGGAGAGACCGACCATGATTCGGTGAGTTCTCAAGCCGAGTTGTGATGGAGCATTTGCTGAACTTCTTCAAAACTCAGGTATGGCATCAGCAACATCAGAACCTTAGTTGGCCACAAGACTTCCATAGAAGGAGTTGAAAACTCGCCTGCGGTCATGTTCTGATCTGGGCATTAACCGAGTACGCAAATAGAGGACGACCGATATTAAAAAACAAAGAATATCAATGTAAATTGTCTCAGAACGAGAATACAGCTGCATTTTTGCGAGCCCCGAAGGTGTACACTATGGACTGGCTCATGAATAGCCCGACCGTGATCCCGATAGTGACCGCTATCATCGCTCCTCCAATATCGATTCCATTCCCATTGGCCGTGATTCCGCCAGCGGAAGACAGACCCGACTGTAGACCGATTTAGCATCTGGGCAAAAACACACAGCAAGATGAATACTTACAGGGACCAGAAAGAGTACGCCAGTGACCATCGCCGTAAACGCGGTTCCTCCCATTTTCCGCGAATAGATGTTTCCAAGAAGGCCCACAGTGAACGCGCCGATGGCTGAAACGACATCCGATCGGTTGAAGATATAATGGTTGGCGACCTTGTTCGCGGCGTAAGAGCAGCAGGATATAATGACCATCACGGGTAACTGTTTGTTCAGCGGCTGCAAATTCGCCAAAGACGAGATGATAGAGAAGAGCGGCACGATGATGAAAGAGGTCCACAAAGGGAAAGGTTGAAGGTACCACGGAAAATGTGGCGGACGGTAGCACCCATCGATGATGTTCAGCTGGATCGGGGTCGTTGTATGAGAGAAGGTGAAAGTCCCGCTCAGAGGCAGTTGGTTGTTACTGTCCGTTCCGTTGTCCGCGGTCCAAGAACCTATCACAGAGACAGAAGAAGAGAGATGATTTTTGAGACCCTCAAGCTGACGTCGGTACGGAGGGTCAAGCAGAAGATAAAAGTCGTTGCCGATTTGAAGGCCGAATCCCTTCGATCTCAAGTCAGGTCTGAACGAAGAATACGCAGGGGCAATGGACATACCAAAAAGAGAGTATAAATCAATGCGTAAACCATCTTGACACTCCCGTTGACGATGTTTTTCGACGCAAGCTCTAAGGAGCTAGTGACTGATGAAAGAATGAGAATTGTACAAAATAATACCATAGGAAAAGACCTACGAATGAGGTAACCAGGCAGGATTCCAATGATTCCTGAGGAGGATATGGCGGTATAGCAGAATATCTGGCTCCTAATGGCACTCAGCCCTCGAGCAGCGAACGAAACAATGATAGAGACAGTGATTCTGATAAACGGGAGTCAACGGTTAGCAACCTTTTAATTAACAGAGGTTCAACCACTCACTCGAAGACATTGGCGTACAAGGCACTCTTGCTTGCGACGAAGATTTGTAGAAACGCCAGGACAAATCCAGCGAGGCCAGAGAACCACATATCCACGAAGGAGCCTCCGAAAGCCAGCGGACAGATAAGGACAGCCAACCAGAAAGCAAAGATACAGCGAAGCAGAGTCGGATAGATTGGACCTTGACTCAAAAGAATGTCGATTTCGTCGGCTGCGTCTTTGGCGCTGAGTTCATCGTGCAACACCGATCGATAGACGACATGCAGTTTGTGCAACGCCCCCAGGTTCAAGCGGCCAGTCGACCTGACAAAGTGCGTTTCTGAGGTTCCAGTATCTTGTTCGCCAAAAGAGCAGATAATGACGCCAGGAAGATGAATGAATTCGGCCTGAATTCCAAGTATCCGGGCTGCGGCAGTGAGCTGAGACTCGATACGATGTGAGGGAGCTCCGAACGTCATCAGACCTCGAGCCAGCTTCAGAAGGAAGCGTTGTCGATTGAAAATGGCTAGATGTAAAGTCTGGATTCAGCAATCACGGCTCTAGGGAAAGGCTGAAAGCGACGCACGAGATGTGTTGAACTCGATCTTTATCCTCTGAATATATTTACGACGACTCCTGTAATCCATACCACGAAGCATTTCTTTCTCCAAGGCGATCTCGTCCAGGTTGTGAGGCGTCCTCCCCGTGACTCGAGGATCCTCTGGGTCCAATCCCTGGTCCGAATTGAGGGAAGAGGAGGAATCGCTCTGGCGTAGCCGTTCGACTGCAGACGAAAAGGCATAGTTGATATTTCGAAACGACGAGTCGTCTTCGTCGTCGCTGTTGGGGTCTCCCACTGGAACACCCCGCCGTTCCTGGAAATCGTAGTCGTGTGGTGGGATATAAGCATCAAGATCTGATCCTTTTTCCCTGTTCGAAAAAGTCTGGCGTCGCTTCAGACCCACTGTAAATGCGTCGTCGTTTTCAGATTTAAGGGCCATCGAGGATGATGAGCCATTGTCATCGGACTGGGCATTCGGGAAGGGTACTCGAGACGACCGGCCTTGATAAGTCCGACTAGGAGAATGAATGCCAGAGTTGTCGTTGTCGCCGTCCTGAGCGAACTGTGAATGGAATGCGGCATTTCTGGTGTAATTTTGCCTGCCCCGCTCTGGCGACCTGACACTTGAGTGTACGAGAGTTTGCCCAGAATCATTGTCAGGGACGGGATAGTCCCAAGAACCTAGAGGGATGTTGCTGACTCGCCGGGAGTATTCGTCTTGTCGGTCGCCTAGATCTTCCTCAATCTCACTACGCGGAGGTGACGGCTGCCGGTGAGTGCCATCGAGAAAGGGGTTATTCGTTCGATGTAATGGTCCTGTCAAAAAGTTCATTCCGCGACGTAGGGTAAAAGAACGAATGACGAACCGCCAGGAGCACCTAAAGTGTCTGCAATCCAGTTGATTCGGTCTCATTCCGTAGAGCGTTTGCAGAACGTACCTTCATCGATATCGCGGCGGTAGTTAGACATGGAATCTTACCCCTCTCCGTCGCGTTCGCAATGCATTTAGACTGTATAGTCGGAGCGTCCATAGCTCCGGTCAACAGGAGGAATTGTGATCCTGACGAACGGTCGAGGCTGTAAGTAATGATAGTGGTAATGTATACAGAAATCGATCACGCTCGCAAGTCTGTAAACTTCAACCCCAACTGATTGCCGTCCGGAGCACCTTCAATCTGTTTGAACCCAAGATATTCATAAAACGCCCTTGCACCCGTATTCCTCGGATCCAATCCCAGCCATATCCCCTCCAGTCCCTCCTCCTTCAGATGCTGAACTGCGGTTCGAATCAACTTCGTTCCGAGTCCCTTGGCCTGAAACGCAGGCAGGATGTCGATATGCAGATGTGCGGGGGAAAAGTCGATATTAGACTGTGGGGCTGTATGCATATTCCTCAACAAGTTGGTATAATATATGTCTCCGGGCTTCTTTGCGATGGACGGAGGGTACTTTTCTGCAAGGGGTGGCCACCAGGATTCGCCTGCGTGAGCCTCGTAAGCCCTAGTGTCATTGGAACCTAGGATGTATCCAACAACGTCGCCGTTCGACTCGTCTTCAAGGACGAATCCCCATGTCGTTGGTAGATTGACGTACGGAATGGCGTACACCAGACCCGGAAGTTCGGGATAGTCGTGCAGGTGTTCGGCAGACCTGCCCGCGTCCGCCGTCAGCAAGCAGATTCTGGATAGCGCGTCTTCGTCCTGTTTGGCTGCTTGGCGAATGGTGACGGACATGGTGTATATTTGATGACAGTAGCCGCAGGTATTGCCCTTTATTCAAGTATTCATCTGATAGACATCAGTCTTAAGACGCGAGAAGGTGCCTTAGGATTAATCTCGGGGTATAACAGCATCCATATTCAATTATTGTTACATCGACAGCAGATAGTATAACTGATGACAAGAATCTGCAAGCTGCTTAGTATGGCAAATATAGAAGGGAAGTGCATGCGGCCTACCTCAGAAGCGAATGATAGTCCAATGTATGATCAAGAAAGTCAGTAGGAAATGCTTTATATGAAACCTGCAGACCTTAACGCGTGCGAAAACCTGGCGTCTCGTATTTCCTGAAGGGTGGGGGAATTGGGCTGGCCATTACCGCTTTCTTCTGTTCTAATAACGACCCGTTCTTCATCGCTCGCCGAATTGCGCCGCCTCCCCGAGAAAATTCCATTGCGGAGCGCCTCAATGCGAGACATGCCATGGATCATGAAAGGCTCATTGTCGGTGGACACGGCAGTGGCTGGAGCAGACGAATCCCGTTGTTGAGTAGCCATGATTGACCGTTCCCATCTCTTGACACGGTAAAAGCCAAGAACGGAGGTCAGAAGGATGAACCAACCTATGACAGTTTAATAACGGAAGCATTTAAGCGGTGATAAACATACCGATAGTCATGAGGAAAAAGGACAACCATTCTGCCGTCGCATCTGCCAGAAGGGCGTTGGCAGCTTGGTCATCCGGCGTTGGCATGGAGGTTCCTGTGACGTTGGTGTGTGCTGAGATCCATGCTTCAGCCTCTTCTGAGGAGTGGAAATCAGGATGAGGTTCAGCGATGGGCTTCCAATCGGCCCACGCAGAGCTATTATCCGACATGTCATCCAGTTTCCCCCTGAGCGCAAATCCGTATTGAATGAGGGTAACCCCAAGCCCAGCTCGAGACCCGAGACGAGCAGCGTGGCTCGTGTGGAGGAGATAAGTGAGGAGGAAGCCGACAAATTGGAAGGAGATGGACACAAGCATGTTCCAACAGAATGAGAACAGCGATCCAGTGGGCAATGAATCGACAATCATGTCGCCCATCGAATCTGAAGCAAAGGGTGCATGGATTGTTGTATCCCAGTAAGGGGGAACCGCATCTGCTTGAGCTGCAGCATACGAGGGTGGGGCTTCTTGCTGCGTGTCTTCAGGTACGATATATGTCTCGTCGCCTATCAGTGGAATCAGCTGAGAAGTCGACGATGCCGAGGAAAGCGTTATGAAACGATCGTCCTTACCATCCTGAATGCGAACAGGAGCAGTAGGCTTCGCAGTTACATTGGCGAATACGCCGTCGTTGCCTGTGCCGCCGCCAACGAGCCCGGTCGGCCTGTCTGTGGAGACCCCGAAACGATGGGCGACAGACTGAGGTAAAACGGTGGAAGCCGCTCGTTTCCACCATGGTTGACGGAATTGCCGAACTGCATGTCTGTCAAACTCTGGAACGAGCCCATTTGAGTTGCCGAATTCATTGGGAAGAGNCGTGTGCTGAGAGTGGAGGGGGAGAGCCTGGGGGAGGATAGTCATAATCTACAATTTCGAAGTTGTATGTCCCTGGGGCATTTGCAGGAGGAGGAGGAGGGGCCTGGGTTCTGGGAGCAGCCTGAGATGCATTGGGGTTGAGAGGCTGTGATTCGGATGCGTCACGGTCGTCATCGTCGTCTTCCCTGTAGTCGAACGCAGCCTCGACCTCATCGTCTAGGTCGGGGTGGGGATGCCTGTCCGAGGGGTTTGGGAGGCGAGCATAGCGACTATTAGACATAAAAGGCACCTATGTCCGTGGTAGAGTAAAAGAAAAAGAGAATAAAGGAATGAAGAGGTTTGCAGCGGGATTGTCAGAATTGGTCTGGCCTTGCGCCAAGTCCACTGCTGCGAACAGCCGCCACGAGTTTGGCCTTATTTGGCTCGGTCCCTCCTCGCCTCCAATTGGCTCAACAGTAGCCCCATCCTCCAGGTGCGTCTCTTCATTCACCATTCATGAAAAGACGGTGTAAACTCATTCTCATTATTACTACAGGTAACAGAGGTATCTCGGTATCATACACAAACAATACGATATTGTTACAACAACTAATAGTACAACTTTTGCTGTTGAACACTATTGGACACAGTCAGTCAAGCCTCTCCAGCAAGATTTCAAGGGTTTCCTCACCGAAAGAGCGACGGGCTGGCTACCTGTTGTGCAAGCCAGCACGATTGGCATCGCGGACGAGCTTGTTGATTCTTTGACAGCTCTCGATGCGCGATTCCATCATTTTTTCAAACATGACGAGGATCCGTTCCCTCGACGGAACCCTGTCCTCTAGCCCGAGAGCCTGCCGCGCTTGTGAGGATTTGGGGGAGAGCCCATCGAGCCGTAGCTTGAACCCCTTCTTCCTCTTCGTCCAGCGAGTGGAGGGCTGGGGTACGGTGCCGATCCCACCATCGTCAAGCTGGTCGAAACCCTCGCTTGTTCCATCCAGGTAGGATGAGTCGTTGGGAAGTGATAAGCTTTGTGAGCCCAAGCTTGGGGCTCCGGGAAGGCCGTTCTCAAGCTGTGCTCGAGTACGATACACCCACATTCTCTCATGCTGGTAGTGAGCTATGAGAGAGTCCAGTAAGGTTATGGTAGAATCCAGAGTGCAGTCGCTGGAGTCATTGAGGGGTGGTTGGATCGCCGGACTTGTGCATGGCGGGGTGGGGATGGAACATTCGGGGTAGGGGCGTTGCATGGCTCAAAAGGGGGCGGTAGGGGGTATCAAAGCTGGGTCCGAGGAAGCTTTATATATGCACGACGGTCTCGACGGAGAAAATCGCCAGGACAAGGAGCGAGTCGACCATCGAGCATCGTAGACCACGGTCCAATCAGGTCTGGCCAGCCCAACCAGCCAATCCCAGCTCGCCGTCCAGCAACACGTGGACGGTCCGTCAGCCAATCGGACTTTGCCGCCGCTCAATCTGGGCCAATCACAGATGCCCCTGCCCAACGCGACGGCGACGTTATGATGCTCTCTCTCCTCACCGTCGTCGTCGGCGCCGCCGCTCATGTCTACGCAGCCCAGTTCAATATTTATCATCGTGTAGTGCAGAGCACATCGTCATCGGTGCCCTTTGTGCAGCGTGGGACGCTCAACCTCGTTGGAAGTAATGCGAATTTGGAATCCGTCTCGACCTTGTCCGAGGATCTAGCCCAATTGACACAGAACCTGAAGTCCGAAGACGTTGGTGGGGCCTTGTATCAGGTCGCTTTGCAGCATCCTCAGGACTTTTCAGGGACTGAATGGGCCGTTTCTTCAGTAAAACTGGTGGGTTTCGAACTAGCTATCAACACCTGCGTCACCGTTATTGAACCAGGAGTGGGCAGTGTCACCTCTCTTCCTCTACCGCGCAGACACTCCATCTCTATCTTTCGGAGGAAGAAAAACCCTATGCCATCAACTACTTCTTGTCCCCGGTCGACCATTCTGGGTCATGTCCTCGCCAAGTCAGCAAACCCGAAGCGGATCGTATTAGCCAATTAAACACGACCATCCTGCTCCGCAGACCTTCGTCACCTCCCTCGTGAGTGTGCTTCATTCTATTGATAACCTATCACTCTTCATAGATTCACTCTAGGCCCGAGCTAAGGACGCCACCTCCTCTGACGCCAGAGGGCCAGGTGGTGCAACCCGTTCCAGAAAAGTCCTTCTTCCAGAAGTATTGGTACTATATTGCCATATTCTTTGTCGCCATAAGTGCGTTCATTTCTTTTCAACCTACGTCATAGCCGCTAAACAGCGACTCCCAACAGTGCTTACTAGTCCACCTCCCGAGGAAGGACAGCAGGGTGGTGACCGCAAGCAGGCTTAACCGTTTGAGGAACAAGCATTGATTTATTTGGGGACTTCATACAACACACTCCTAATCCTAATCTTCATTGCTCCAGACTTTCTGCATCTGCTTTTTGAACGGCTCGAGCGAGAATTCTAGTGCAGAGCAAGGGAAGTTGATCTCAAACTTCTCCAAGACTGTTGGATGCAGGATTCCAAGCGTTCCAATCTGTGTGTCGTGATGGATGTGCAACGCTGCCTGGACTTTACCTTTCAGCTTGGCGAGTCTACTTGGGTGATTGGGTGGCGGGCGGTAGTAGATGTTTGCCGCACGACCCGGGAAATACATTTCATCTGCCCAATCATAAGTTTCATGGATAAGGGTATCAGGTAACGACACTTACCGGATGTTTCTTTAATGTAATATCCGGTTGGTGCATCGTGGTCTTGGCTGCTGATTCGAGGAATCTCGAGCATCTTCATGGCGCGGTCCAACATTCCGTGGACGATCTCGAACCCGGCGGTCTTGTTACACCAGACGGCTCCTGCATGCCTTTCATTGCGTGCCTGCCTTTCGCGGGTGGCGTCCTTGAAAACGACGTCTGAAGTTTCAAAGATCTTAACGGGAAGTGCATGTGATCTATTCTCGCGAATGGTTTTGAGCAACCCCGGGATCAGGGTCGTGCGGACGACCTGGAATTCGAGCGTCTTCGGGTTGGCAATCTTAACTGCGGTCTTCCCGTCGTCTTCGTGGTTTAACCATTCAAAGTTTTCTTCATGTGAGCACTGATCCAAGTTATTGTTAGAATAGGTCACAAAGTCCAAGGCTCCAAGGCTCATACCAGAATCAAAGGAAGGACTTCCACCCATCCAGCAAGCGCCCATTCCAAGCGAATCACGTCGCTTAGCTTGCTGATAGCAAGAGGCTGCGCGACGGTACTGGTGGCAGGGAACTTATCTGGCAGATTGTTGAAGCCATATGCGATGGCAACATCTTCCATGATATCGCATTCGTGGAAAATGTCAGGCCGTGTCGACGGAATGTTGACGAGAATTTCATCCGTGCTTCCTTCTTTAAGAGCCGGGTTCAAGGACATGCGCTTAAGGAGGGTAGCCACCTCGTCCGCTGAGAGCGAAAGGCCTGTGCATGAATTGACATAGGATGCATGCGCGAGCATCTGTCGTTCTGAGATATCCGGGGTGATTCGACTCTGCCCGTTGGGTAAAATCACTTTGACGGGCTCAATCCTGGAGAACTGTTAATCAAGTGAAAGGCGTCGCTTTATTTGACATACGTGAAAGGCTCCTCGCAATACTCGGAGAACATGGTAGCGACTATGTTCACGACGATATCGAGCTTGGTCTGGTCTGTAGCCGTTACATCGATGAAGACATTCCTTGTGTTCAATGTTATCTTGCTGTGTTCGGAGTTGATAATGGGGGGCATCGACAAGACACGGTCTTGGGAGTCGTATATGATGGGATAGACTGGGGAGTCTCGGATAATGTGCAGATATCTAGCAATGTGTTTTTCCGACTGAAAATCGGGTAAATTCCAGCTCCTTGTCCATATTGAAAAGGGGTCAACACACCTCGTACACAGTCATCAGCTCCTCTGCCGTGTACTCCTGAGACTTGCCCAAAGGTGCGAACTTGATCGTCTTCGGGGCCTTGGCCTCGTATCGGAAAGGCGGGGTCAAAGTATCCAAATCATGAGTTCCGATGGCTACGAATTGACGCCTCCGGCAGATGTTCTGGTGCAATTTGTCTTGGAGGTCCATGAAGGAGGCGTAAGATCGTTCGGTAAATTTGATATTGCGCAGGATCGCACAGGCAAACAATGGTCGAATTGCTGCAGTCTTTGGGTCGGGTTAGACGGGGAAATGGTGTCGATAGCGGCTCCAAGACTAACCGATGGATCTATTTTGACGGTCAGAAGCTCAGCTTCTCCTCCCTTTGGGTACACAAGCTTGTATTTTGGCGCATCTGTCTTCTGAAGGAAGACGGAAAGTGCTCTAGAAATGCCTTCGATACAGAGCAAGTCGTATCTGAAGCAGAGGTTCCGTTGAGTATGAGTGGAGCAATAAGGACGGATACTCCTACCTGTTGGCAGGTATTTCGATTTTCAATTGCTAGATAGCCCTTTCAGCTTCGAAACACAAGCGGAAAGGGAGTCATACTCACTGGCCGTTCAGCCGGGAGACCCTTCTTAATGGCCTCTTCCACTTCCTCCGTGGTCTGGTTCGGATTCAGCCAGAGATCAGAGCTAAAGCCATTTCGCGTCCTCAAAGGCGACATACATCTTCGTCCAGTTCTAGTCCATACTCGAAGCACAGTTTATCGAACTCGTCGGTTGCTAGATTGATTCCTTGTCAACAGCTATCGCTAGGTTGATCGACTGGAGTAGAAACTGACTGAACTCTCGACCAAGACGCTCGAAGAGCTCAGCTTTGTCGACAGCGATGGTCGGCATTGTAGATCGAGAGGGAAGGGATTTCCAGAGACGATAAGAGTGGAAGAGATGATGGTGTGGTTGAGTCAAAATCAAATCAATGTATCGTTGCCTTTTTCGTCAACCAATCAAGATTCAATCGCGGGTCAATTGAAGGGCAGCCTTTCGCCCCGACCCCGTTCAAAAATGAAGTACGTCGCGCTGCTCAGCGGAGGCAAGGACAGTTGCTACAATCTGCTTCACTGTCAAAAAAATGGCCACGAGCTCGTAGCCGCTGCCTCCCTCAGGCCTGAGCAGGGTAAAGGTGCGCGACAGTATTTCAGATACAACTCAAATCAAACGTTGATCCCGTATAGACGAAATTGATTCATATATGTATCAGACCGTTGGCCAAGATGCCATTGAGCTGGTAGCAAAGGCACTCGATGTGCCTTTATACCGAAGGGTGATATCAGGAAGCGCGGTACACCAAGGTGCTGAATATGGTCCTCGAACGGTACATGGGTCGGCAGACCTCATGGGAGATGAAACCGAAGATCTCTACCATCTGCTTTCCACAGTTCTAGTGTGTCGCTCATTATGATCTATACGATTGCCGTTGCTGAACTCATTGTGCAGGAACATCATCCAGAGATTCAAGGAGTATCGGTCGGCGCCATTCTCTCCAATTACCAGCGCGTCCGCGTCGAACACGTGTAGGCCCATACCTCTGTCAGATACCTGAAAGGGCTTACATGAGAACCTCTCAGATGCCGTCGCCTAGGTCTAACAGCTCTTGCGTATCTCTGGCAAAGGGATCAAGGAGAGCTTCTTTCTGAAATGATTCAAGCTGGCCTTACCGCCGTCCTCATCAAGGTTGCTGGGATCGGCCTCACTGTGAAGCATCTTGGAAAGACCCTTCAAGAAATGGAGCCAACTTTCACCAGATTGGTTGGTACCTTGACAGTCGATATGCAGGATTGTCCAATGAATTTGTTGATCAGAACACGCTCTATGGATCACATATCTGTGGCGAGGGCGGCGAATACGAATCTCTAACGATTGATTCGCCCATGTTCAAATCAAGGATCTGTCTGTAAGTTATCAACATCTCTTAACGTATTTTGCTGAGATGATCTTAGGAAAGAAGTTGAAACCGTGATTCACTCCGATAACGATTTCGCCACGGTTGCCTACTTGCGGGTCCGCAATGCTGAGCTGGTAGCCAAAGATCCCACTCCATCGCCCGAGCTAATAGTTCCGCCTTTGCTCGACGAACAGTTTTCCGAAATTTCCGAGAGGCTTGCCTCTCTGTTGCCAAGTGCTCATTCCCTCCCGGTTGGAAACTTTGAGCCTGAAAAACAGCGTTGCGGCGCGTTTGCCACAAGCAGCAGAAAGGTTCAAGACTGGGTGGCGGTCTGTAATGTGCAGAGAAACGTTGACCCAAACCTCGAAATCACTATTGAAGAAGAGGTGACAGAGTGTTTCCAAAGTCTCACTAGTAAGTCAGCATGCCTCTCGATGGTCCGTTTTTTTAACGATTTTAAGGCGAACTGAAGAAATATGGTCTCGAGATTCACCATTGCGCCAATATCAACATATTCCTCTCTTCAATAGACCTTTTTGCAAAGGTCAATACCGTCTATGGAACCTTTTTCGGGACAAGTCCCCCTGCTCGCGCCTGTGTAGCCGTGTTTCTACCTGAAGGAATTCGTGTTCGCCTCGACGCCATTGCTTATGCAGAGCCTCGAACCCGGGATCGACACGCTCTGCACGTTCAAGGGCTCAGCTACTGGGCTCCGGCTAATATTGGACCATATTCGCAAGGCATTCTGGTGCGGATCGCATCGTCCGTACTTCTACTCAATTGACATTGGATCCAGGCCCAAGAACGGGTATTTGTATCTGGCCAAATTGCCTTGCTCCCAAATTCCCTGACTCTAGCCAAGTCTCTGTCGTTGCAAGCGGCTCTGGCATCTCAGCATGCTGACAGGATTGTAAAGGCCCTTGCAGCGAACACAGGCTCTAACTGGCAGGGAATTCCACACCTCAATATTTATTGGTTTTCTGATGTGAATGATCTTCTCGCTACAAAAGGCATCCAAAGCCTACTCAAGGTAAATCTTCTCTCCCCGTGGGCGCCTGATTCTGACTTTCGTGTAGGAGGATGACGTGCCTTCCCTTTTTGTGGCCGTTGCTGCTTTACCTAAAGAAGCTCGCATCGAAAAGCAGACTCTTTATCATACAGGACGCTCTGAATATCAAAATGATGAAGATACGTCGGAAGAGGCGATCCATCGGGAAAATTGCACCGGTATGCGAATCATTTGTTGGTGATGGTTCCGATCTTTAATTTTGTCTGTATCACCAGAGTTGAAACGGTCGGGAGATGCTCTTCTCCAATTCCACAAACGAATTCTTGGGACGTACGGTGTGTCCGTAATATGCGCCAAAGGAGGTGCGTAAATGCATTGTTTCTGAACACCGGAGGTTAAATACGTCTGGTAGAATTGGACCCCGATGTGGTATCCTCCTACGCAGCCTCACATCAACAGGAACCTGTGTTCTCCACTCGCTTGTTTTTCTCACCCTCCCTGGCATCATCATTGAAACGGTTGGAGGTTACCAATATGCTAGGTTTGACAAATGCTCCAGTAACGGAAATTCCGTGTCATTTCATCTCGAGCGGTGCAGAGGACGGCTGGGATTTCGCGGCTTGTATCTTGTCACGTACTGCCTGTTAATTGAGCTTGGCAAGTTAAAGATGCTTCTTGAGCCTGGGGTCGCCAACCAGCTGAAAGAGCGCTCGCTCACACTTGTCATCGGACTTCTTGGCCCCGATTGTCACGCATGTGGGTGCACTATGTGCACACCGCCCAAGATCACCGTTATGCCAGTTTGCCTCCAAGGGGGCGAGCGCTTAGCGCCCAGCTCCATATTAAAAGTCGCTTTCCTGTTCATTCTGACCTGTTTAGTAATCTACCGTGTTTTCCTATCTCTCCCTAGAGCTTCTTTCAGTGTGATGGCCAACCTAGATCTGTCAGTCCCATCTCAAAATACTGCTGGCTGATAACCCTTGCTACTGGTGCAACATGACTGACATACTTTGGTGATAGAGAAGTCGATGTGCTTATCATCGGAGCTGGCCCAACAGGCCTTGGAGCGGCTAAACGCCTCAAGCAATTGGTACGCCCGTGAGAAAGGCTCCGGAATAGACACATTCTAACATTGAATTTGCTTAGAATATCGCTTCCTGGCTGCTTGTCGATTCGAATGCCATTCCAGGGGGTCTGGCATCGACGCATATCACACCTGAAGGCTTTGTGGGTTTTTAATTTTCATATTGTCGTGTATCTTCGTGTCTGACTGCCACCTCCACAGCTCTTTGATGTCGGTGGTCATGTCATCTTCTCTCACTACCAGTATTTCGATGATTGCCTGGACGAAGCTCTGCCCAATGAAGAAGATTGGTTCACTCATCGACGCGTCTCGTATGTACGTTGCAAAAACAGGTGGGTAGAATACCCTTTCCAGAACAACATTGCTCGGCTGCCGAAGGAAGAGCAAGTGGCGTGTATGAATGGATTGATCGACGCCGCAATGGAGAGTAGAAGAGTCCAACCGCCTCCCCAGAATTTCGATGAATGGATTGTGAGGACTATGGGTAAGCTGCTTCTCTGTTGAACGGCCCATTACTAACGTCCTTGATAGGCCAGGGCATTGCCGACCTATTCATGCGACCATACAACGAAAAAGTTTGGGCCGTGAAGACCACTCGCATGCAATACAAATGGCTGGGCGAGCGTGTAGCCGTTCCTGACCTGAAAGTCGTCACAGAAAACCTCATTCGCCAAAAGGCAGAAGAAAACTGGGGTCCTAATGCACATTTTCGCTTTCCTTCCCGGGATGGCACCGGGGGTATTTGGACGGCCGTTGCCAATACTCTCCCAAGGGAGAATATATCTCTGGGAGAGCAAGCAGCTGTAATCAGCGTGAACGCGGACACAAAGGTCGCTACACTGAAATCGGGGCAAACGATCAGGTACCGACATCTTATATCTACCATGCCTGTCGACTTGCTCGCAGCAGCTATCGGAGATCAGCTCCTCCTAGCCGACACGAAGCAGCTAGTGTACAGCACGACCCATGTCATTGGCATTGGTATCCGCGGTTCCCGTCCCCAGCACATCGGTGACAAATGTTGGCTTTACTTCCCCGAACCCAACGCACCATTCTACCGCGCTACCATTTTCTCTAATTACTCGCCTCACAACCAACCTGCCGACCACATCAAGTTGCCCACCCTCTTCAAGGCGGATAGGAGTCGTCCGGTTCCTGACCTAGAGCCGAAAGCAGGGCCTTACTGGTCTATCATGCTGGAGGTCAGCGAATCTAAAGAGAAGCCCGTTGACGCAGGGAGCATTCTCAAGGACGTGATACAAGGGTGTATAAACACCAGCCTCCTGCTTCCAGACGATGAAATCGTTTCTACCTACCATCGGGTCTTTGGCCACGGTTACCCTACTCCAACTCTCGAGCGTGACGCCATACTTGCCAACGTTCTGCCAAAACTCCAAGAGAAAGGCATTTATTCTCGGGGGAGATTTGGGAGTTGGAAGTATGAAGTTGGTAACCAGGATCATTGCTTCCAATTGGGCGTTGAGGCTATCGATGCGATTTTGGGCGGGGCGGACGAGCTGACGCTCAACTCCCCCGACTCGGTCAACGGAAGGTTCAACATAGAAAGGAGGCTCGTAGACTCGAAGCTATGAACCGCAGGCGGTTCTTCAAAGACTACCGATGGTTCCCGGACTATATTTATAGCGTGGTTAACAGAGCTACACCTGTATGTATAAAGTGGTGAACAGAGCGACGCCTGATGGGGGAGGTTGTTGAACAACAAGACAAGTCCATTCGTGAATGTGGGCGATCTAGAGGTACATACAAAGTATCAGAGCGGTAAGGAGAATGCAGACAGAACAGGAGCAAAACAGCAGAATGTTGTATACAAGGGGCTAGTTGCAGAGAAGATGCAGGGCAAGGCAGATCCGGAGTGGTGAAAGGAATAGCCAATACTTAGCGGCTTCTAGATAGGGCATTACCGTTACGGGTTAGGTTCTCCTTGTAACAGCTTCATTTCTCCCAAACGCCTCCTCATCGCCTTCTCAGTTGGAGTGGGAGGAACCATTCGAGCAATCAAAGCACCGAACAAGGTGCAGAGGCCACCAAATCGCAGGACCCATGCGACACCGAAGTGACCATAGTAGGTGTCCCCTTGCCCCGGCCCTTCCACCGGGGGGGCACCATCTACTGCTCTGAATATTGCGCTTGTGACCAGAGCGACCTGAAACGGCATTAGTAAACCTCTCGAGACATGGCCGAATTTCAGTAACATACAATGAATTGGGGCGTCACAATCGCAAGGTTATGGATACCAAGTACAGTTCCGCCAGGAAGAGACGGAGCACTGGAATCGGTATCAAGAGCACTGTCGAGTTGGTCTTGTGATCGTCGTCGCAGAAGCGGTCGGCGCTCATCCATGGCCCTTCGGCTCATTCGCCGAGGGTCAGCAGGGGATGACAGATTGCGCGTATGCGATGGGCGCCGCTCCTGGAGGAAAGGAATGGGTGGAGGCGCAGTATCTTTGAGAAGCTAAGGATTGCTCAGCATGATCGAATTAACTGAGATACAAAGAGCTTCTCACCTCCATGATGATTGCAAATGGAACCCACATTGCGACTGCCCATGAGATACCAACCAGCGTGATGAAGATCGTCGCCTATTAAGGAAACATGAGAACAGGACTTTGGTAGAGCCAGACAAAGGAAGGACGAACCTGAAAGACGGTGGAGATAAAGAAAGTAGAGAATGAAAGCAGACTGAAAAGCAGCAGCGCACCGGTCCAAATGTTGCGGAGAAGGAAAGGCATCATAGGGAGACGAAGCGGGCGGTTCTTACTAGCCGCGTCAACGCGCCATTCTCGCACAAGCTTACGAAGGTAGTTGAGTTCTTCGTCTTGTGTCTCATTCTCATAACGAGCCAAGATACGGCGATCACGAGTGGCGAGATGGGGAAGAACTGTACCAGCAATCACTCCGACTGGATGCTATGTAAGCATAAGCAGAAGGACGGTCTTGGTAGCGAAACTCACCAAGACTATAGAGCAACAGCGCTCGTTCTCCCATTCTAATTGCGTATTCGCCATTAGGTTCTCGTCCCATCTCAAAAGCCATGACTTGGCCAACATAGGTCGTTCTGCAAAAAGGTTAAATATGGACGGAATCATAAGCGCAGACCATGGGCACTCACGAATAAAACAGGAAAGGGAACCTAGAGGCCGTTGGTAAGTAATGGTCTCGCACACTGTAGGAATCCAACTCACCATCCCATGAAAGCGAAAAGTTGCACCAGACACACACGTTGGATTGGGTGAGGAAGGGTAATGAGGGTGTTGTAAATGTCTTTCAGAATGTCCAAGAATCCCCTGGGAGGTACACGAGTAAGGGCAGTGAATTGACGAAAGAAAGCAAACACTCATACTTTCTTGTTCTTCGGCGACCCACGGGGCTCTCCTGCTCTTCGTGGCGGTAGCATGTCAAAGTAACAGTGGCGACGAGTATAAGGACGCAAATCACACAGAATTTCCGGAATTGACCGCCACCCAGGTGCCTGATGATGGGCAAATCTTCCAGAGGCACGAATCCTGTCCGGAGCAGATGTGAGTGAGCACTTCAGCCTCAAAGCAAAGGGTCTACTATACCAAAGCCATATCCAACAATATTTCCGGCGTTCACCATCCTTCCATGCCACGCATTGCCTGCATTGAGCTGATTCGGTGGTGTCAAATCCAACAGCAGGTTGCGCAGAGAGGCCTGGAGGCCATTCAGGGCGAAATCCAGAACATAAAAGCATAGGATAGCTAATCCGATAGCGGTATTATTTGCTTGCTAGAAACGGGAAGGCGTTAATACATCATGAGAACGCTCCCGGCGCGCGTGACAGCACGTACCCTTTTCCGGTGTTCATCCCAGTCCCCCTGACCCACCCGGAAGAAGTCGACCAGAAATTCGGCGAGAGGCTCACAGTAGGCCAGAACAAGGGTTGAGATAACGAGTGCGCAGGTGGACAGGATGATCCAGAAACGACGACGATACTTGGACGTCGAGGAGTCAGAGAGAGCACCTGATGGAAGCAAGGCGGGGGGCGTAAATCGCTCAGCGTATCCGGATTATAAAAACTTGGCGCTCACCAATGACGGGCTGCGCAACTAGACCGCTAATGGGGCCCGCCAACCAGACGAGCGAAGTGAGCTGCGCTGGCAAACCGAGTTTGAGCAGGAAGGGTGTCCCGTAGCTGTAGAACAAAGACGTCAGCGGGTCGCTTGTAGAGGTGGTTTTTGCTCACCCTAGTTCCACAGTCCACGCAATCTGGGCACCAGCCATGGATATACTCAACGTTACGAGATCCCATGTTGAAAGTTGCCGCTTTCCTGGGGGTGACTTGGACCTCGCCTTGCGTGTACCGTTGGGAACAGCTAGACCTCCCTCCTCTGAGATCGCTCCTGCTGGACCCGACTCTTGACCTCTGCCTCTCGCCGGCCAGGGTATCTGTGTTGTAGGATCCGGATCGCTGGCGACGGGTATCATGGTGTCGTGGACGTCGAGTCGAACATGGGGCGGTGGTTGGTGCACCTTTATAGGTTTGATGTCCACTAACCTAACCTAACCTTACCAAAGAAATGGCCCGTCCGGGCAGACCTGGACACCAGTCACGTGGGAAGACGAAGCGGGTGCATCGCAGGACGATGCAGGACGACCGACTCTTACGCCCTGAGGCGAACACATTGATCTCACACGAGATTTGAGGTTTTCGCTGGCGAGCTAAAAGCAAGAGATATGGAAAGATTATCCCAAAGCATGTGCTAAGCTAGATATATAGGTACAGGTATTGGTATTTGAATCGGCGTTGTTGTGGTAGTCTGGTGCAGCACGGTGTCTGTACTCGTAAAACACTGGGGTAGGCCATATTTCAACTTCCGCGTGATTGCAGGCTAGAGGGAGGCGCCCGTGGTGAGTGGAGTGAATCTCTGATCAAACAAAATAACCGCAAAAAATAACCGCAATAAGAGTCGCGGACGCAAGGGAGGGTAGGGAATGTGAGATGCATACCACGATCATCTGGGATGTCCACGGCGAATACACGACGATTGGACCAAGGAAAGTCTTGAGGTCCGGTGTTCGTCTCGTCGATTGATGAGCTACGGCTGGTCACTAGGTTGTTGCATGAGCACGAATCCGGTGACACGACACACCTCGGACCTTGATCCCCATTTTCTACAGTGATAGGGACAAATACACCTCGACCTGAGACACTGAAATCTTCAATGTCCATGTTGGCCTCGTTGAACGACGAGCTCTGTGTAGGTACTAGAATGGAGTCTGTAAGTACATTTCCAGCATGAGTAATGCTTTCGAGAACTCTTGCCTTGCTCCCAGTCTTGAACGATAGTGGCGTCATCGGTGACCGTACTGATAGAGGAATGGTTGTAGGTTTTAGCATCCGAGCCCGAACCAGCAATACAAAAATCACCGGGATCTTCGTCGACGAGTTGCATTTCGCTGTCCTGGGGGACTAAGTTTGACGGAAAGTTGGTTGAAACGATTGTTCTTGAAAGGAGCGGCAGACTTGCCTTCTACTTGACTGTAGACCTCTAAACCGGGTACAACAGTGCCGGAACTACCAAAGACACCCACCCGTCGGCTCGCAATCTCTGTACGTTCAGTTATGGAGCTGCCCTTGGCATGAGGATGAGACTTTGGACCTGCCTTGCGTATAACAAACTACGGCCGGGGTAGGAACCTGCGCCTTATCCACTGCGGGCCAAATGCACTGTCTATGGTCAACCGTCGAGGTAGACATAAGTAGGGAGGCGACTTGCAGGTTGGAAGTATACGCGGCACCAACCACACTGAGGAATAGCTTCGTCACACTGCGAGTGAAAAGTTATATAATATAGAAGTTCTTGGTGCACCCAATATCGGATAGACGTACCAACAGACCCAGTTTGACGCAGGCGCTGCAAGAACTAGATGCTCGTTGAGCAATATTTGCCTTGATGCATTGAATGAGGTTGATGCTCTGTTCTCGGAGTGTTTTACGGTCAGCCAGGGAAAGAGCTCGACCGCTTTCGTAGCACCTGTCTCGTTGGATGAGGATACGACTTGGCTGACGTAAAATTCCGATACTCACAAATCCATTGCAAGAAACCAAGAAAGACGATAAATCAGAAGGAAGGAGAGAACTGGTCTTTTATTTTATACGAATAAACCTGGGCTCAGACGGCGACGATGCGGGTGCGTGGTCCAGACCACTAGGAAAGGCTCCATCTGGAGGGATCTGGTGTTCGACTGCTCCAAAGGGCTGACGTTAGAGCGTCGTCAAAGGGACACGCACATAGGGGAGAGGGGAGAGAGGGGAAAGCCGTTCACAGCAACCAGGCACCAAATCTGCCGGAAGATGGTTGGGATGAGCATCTAACGCAAATATTGAAACAACAACAAATGCAGCCATTTTACACGGCTGCGCCACACGGATGATGGCGTCCGTCGGTTTATGTGGTTTGTGCCAAGTTTCTGGTAAGCCTATTCTGTCCGAGGTCTCCACCATGCCTTGCTACTGCCACAGCTCCATATCG
This sequence comes from Candolleomyces aberdarensis, assembly GCA_004126415.1. Classification (NCBI taxonomy): domain Eukaryota; kingdom Fungi; phylum Basidiomycota; class Agaricomycetes; order Agaricales; family Psathyrellaceae; genus Candolleomyces; species Candolleomyces aberdarensis. The sequence goes on from SDEE01000016.1 coordinate 135,227, forward strand.
TGCCATTTGTTTCCTCGTAATGAGGCTAACCGGATCGTCTTGCCGATGCCAGGACAAAGATTCAGGGTGGACTACGTCTTGAATCGTGGGAGTGGTAAGAGGAAGAAATGGTATGTAGATCCTTTGTGATTCACAGTGGGAGCAGCGGTTCAACGACGTAAGGGGGGGTAATGGGAACCCCCACTCACATCCCTTTAATAGAACCAACGACGGGAGCTCTACAGTTCGCATCAAACGCCCACCAACTCTGCGGTGGATTCGATTCCAGAAGTGTTATGAGGTAGATATGAAAACGAAGGCTCGATACAAACACTATAATGCTACACACTTTGGAGAGGAATAATATGTATAGTTACTACACTTTGAAGTAACGATGGCCCATCAGTACACGCGCAGTGGGGCGTGTCGCTTCATGCGGGGAAAGAGCCATATGCAACAGGTTGTAAAGGTCAGGTCGAGCGACGAGGACCTGTTTCAAAACGTTCGCGGTTGAGCCAATGATACCTGCGGAGCTCCAGAGACTCACCGCTAAAACCTGCCACTTCTCGCCCGCCTTGATGTCGGCGCACTCTTCGTCTGACATTGGGCGACGCAGTTCGTCCCTTTCCGTCAGCAACGACTGATGACCGTTGGCCCTTAATTGAATCAAGAAAGCCAATGGGAGGCGGCCAAGAAGCCTCTCCAGCCACGTAAGGTACCCGAATGGTGTCGATGTCGGTGGGAAAAGGGGTCTACCGATGTGTATCTCAGCCATAAGACATGCGAATGAAAACACGTCGACTCCAAACGACCAACTTGGGCCTGAAACGATCAAAGAAATTAGCAGACGTCTAAGAACTGTATTTTGATATACCTAGAACCGCCTCAGGGGCGCGATAACCCATGGTTCCGATGGAGTAACGACCAAGTTGCTCTTGAGTAACAAAGGCCTCATCGTAGTCGACAATCTTGATCAAAGGGTACTTCAAGACATGCTAGGGAGACTCAGCGGCTTCAAATACACGTTTTAACGGTGTTCAACGGACCTTGGTGATGAACTGCCCTTTTGCAAGGTCGATGTAGGACACCATCTCTGGGTTTATCAATGCGACATTTTCCGGTTTTATGTCGGTATGGACCACTCCCATTCTATGGATGACTAAAATCACAGAATCAACACATCGGACAAAGCGACGAGTTGACCGGACGTACAGTCTATTCCTGTAATGATCTGAAGGCCAATTGCCCTGACCTGGCTCCCCAGTAGCGGTAGTACCCCTGGCGTGCGCATGAATTCCGCAAGGGAAGTGCGAAGTCGCTCCAAAACGGTGATTTTGTAATGGGATGTCATCGCATAAGTAATGAAAGCAGCTAACAGCCTGAGGAACATCACAAAGAGCCTGTGGAGGATTCCCTGGAACACGCACTGTTTGGCCGGGTCTTGAGTTCGGTTGAAAGCCATCCACAGGCGATGGGCGTCATTGATACTAGCAATGGAGAGATCTGTCCGGGTGGCCTTGACGATCAGCCGGCGGTTCTTGGCTATATCTTTGGCGGCCCAGACATGCTTGTCACGAGTGGACCAAACTTCTTCTGTCAATTGGACTGTGGGAGACGAGAAAGACAGTAAGCGTAAAAGTCGAATTCAAATCATAGCCAAAGAAAGCACTCTGTCGCTTGAAGCAACAAATGCCCAGCCTGTAAGACCATGTCAGGAATAGACTTACTGTCCTTTGAGATGGTCGATGACACCAAGGTCTGAATGTTCACAGCTTCCATGGATGTTTGAGGAGGGTTGCTTTAGAGATCTAGAGAAAGTTTGCCAACTGTGAGCGGCCATTTAAATAGGTATTACTTCCAGTGATAAGATAGGATACCATGCTATGTATAATTTTACCGGACACCATCAATTCAAACACTGTACAACAGATCTAGTGTACAGCCTCCATCCTCTATTTCTGAAGTTGACACGCCAGAGATCATAATACCTCAAGGAAGTGTGCGAAACGAAGTGGAAAAGTTTTCTTTCTCGCGATTGTCGGGCCCCTATTCTCTCTTGATGAAATTTGATCGTCATTAGGTGATCTCATGATGGCGCCTCTGCGAGCGCCACTGAGACACGGAATCTAAACGCCGCCCATGTCAGCCGCCAACCAAAGTACCCGAGTACCTCGACATCCATCACTTCACAACCCTCAGATTGTTGGGGGGTAACGTTGAGGTATAATTCATTTATTACACTACAAAGTCTACACCACCTTCAGTCTCGACCCACGACGGACCCTGATCTTCGGCAAGAGCAATGTGTGCGCTGAACACACCCCCTGCGATGCACTCTCTAATCCATCTTTGCAAAGGATGTGAGGTTATCAATGCATCGGAATGAAACTGGAATGATTTCGCGCTCACCCCGTGACAATCGCAGTACACCACGGCTCCTCTCGCTTCTGCATCCTGCCGTAGGTGAACGAATGACTTCCGTTGCGCTGGTACCGGGCAATCAGGACATGACCAGACCACGGAAGAGAGTAGTTCTCCAGGAAGAATGTATTCTTGGTAGTAGCAACCATATGCATACTAACGTAAAGTCGATAGTGGATTCCCGTTTGAAGCTCCGTCCCAGGGATAGCGGGGATACGAACACTGAATGCCCCGTCAGGAAAGAGGGATGAGACGTCCAGGTCCTCCGGTGCCCAGTCTTTTGCCGGGATATCAAATTCCACAAAGGTAGCCGCCCTGGCATTAGACGGGAAGAGTAAGCATCGTGCCCGTGACTAAAAGTGTCCTTCATCAGAAACTCGTCGTCGCGAGGAGAGGATAAGAAGGTCGCATACGCCAGAGCGCTCGATGGTAGGTTCCGCCGCCTGAGCCGTAGCACCAGACCCATTGTGCTAAAGGGACACAGTGTGGGTCTTATATGAGCCTCGAAGTCAAATGGTTAGAGACGGACCTTCAAAAACATTGGAAGTTTCTTGAGGAAGCCTTCCATTTTGCTGGGCGCCCGACGATTACAAGGGGTGAGGGAGCCATAGTTCTTCAGCGATTAAGATATGTTAAAGGAGTTAATTGTTAGCAGCTTATATCTACAACAGGCTGAAGGCCGATAGAGTACTAGCCAGCTCGAAAAGAAATCTGATGCTGCACCCTCGCCAAAGGGGGAACATGTTGGGAGGGGAACAAGGCATCAGGAAATAAGTGGAAACACTGAACGATAGATCTCATTCGAGGCAGGCTCCAGTTCATCACTTCAGTCTGCAAGGGGGACTCCTTATCAAATGGGTTGCCGTTGTATGTAAGTCAGTCAATGCCGGGGGCCTGAATACAAAGGGAAAACGCACTAGACGTCCCAAGACAAGATGAATCACCAATACGGGCGTATGAGTATGTTTTGGTCTGAGCACAGCTGAAATCCACAATGTCGAATTTGGGACCATCGAATTCTTGGGGTGTTTCAAAGGGATCTGAATGCGGGTGAGCCCAATTTCTTCATAGCGAAAACTGACCTACGACCACGGAATACAGGTATGAGGAGACAACACTTGTCCCCAACTTGTCGGTGGCCCAGAGCGAGCTCTCTGTAATGCCTCTTGTTCATGGGGGGTCCCGGCACGATCTCATATGTGAGACTTTGGTCCCATCTCCCTTGATTTGGCATGGTGTAGAAACCGTGGAGTGGATAGTGGGGGTATTGAGAGACACGAGTTCCGCCTACGACAAAGGATCGCATCGATACCAACGTGCTATGAGCAAACACGGATACAGCATAGTTGCAGGTAATGTAATTCATGAACATAGCTAAAACAGCGTGTTAGACGATACGTCAAAAGGTGCTGACTGTGCAGAAAATGACATACTTGAATGTTGGGACAGAATGTGTCTGTGTGGGTCACAGCGTACCAAGCGAACCACGACAAACCGCTCAGTTGTGGTGCCAGGGTTCCCAGGAACAATGAAAACCTTTTTGAAGAGAAAGCGGTAAGCGCGGTGGTGGTGAGTATCGAAACTCGTTTCAGCCTTGCACTTGGGGAAGATTTGACCATGGGAGCGTATGGCGCTGCGTAACGAGTGTGCGAAGTCACCTCTGAGCCCGAGCCTCGACAAACAAAAGGCGTAGCCTTGGTGGGTGAGTTCCTCCATGAGCGGGACTATCCTGTCCAAGGTGGTGCATATATCCAGGTCATCGTCTGGATCCACACACCCATGGAAGAAACGGAGGACATTGTCACCGCACGCCACAGTTGTCTTCTCGTCAAGGAGGTAGAGAAGACGATCTGGGAGGTGGAACCAGATCTTCAAAAATGCACGTATATCCCAGCGCTCGGAGAGATACCACTGAACAGTGCAGTGCAAAACAAAGTTTGTCTTGGACAGGCTCAAAAGAGCAGATATTGGCCAATGCCGGAAGAACGATCGAAGGAAGTCCTCGTGGTCAAGGGAAGAAGCCCTGACCGAGGCAGATTGGCCCAGGAGGACCTGTTCCATCACAGAAAGCTTTGGCGTTGCCATAAACTGAGAATGGAGCGGGATGCAGCGTAGTGTGAAGAAGGGGACGGATTGAGACAGCGAAACATCTGAGTCTAATTCATTGTTATATGGACCTAAGGACTCATGACCCCACCAAAAAGGCTCATCCACTCGACAAATTCACCAATTGAGCTAATAAATTTTTATGACTTACCCACACTGTGCCGGGCGATTTTTCGTCGCTTGGTAGTTCGCTCCATCACACAATAAACATTGTTTGTTGATCGGAGTAATTTATTTTTTTTGTTCTATAAGGGTGCCTTACATACCTTGATTGAGCTAGATTAAGTCGATTGACCCATAAGGCCGTTTGGACTTTCTAGGAAACGTCAAGAGTTTGACACTTCCCTTGCATCGATTGATGGTTTCCATACCCGCAATCCCACTTTTACTGCTTTGTTATGCCTTTGGGTACGGGGTACTTGTATTTGGATAATGCCGTGTGAACAAAGCACCACTTGCTCAACGTTAGGCCTGAATTTATTTCCCTTCAGTGTTGTATGACGATTGCCATTGAGATTGGTACCAGTCCAACCCTCCAGATTCAAAATAATCACGCGTGGTCCAGGCTCAAACCTTTGATAGTCTCGAATATCACGTAAGATTAAGGCCATTGGTACATGAATGAAAAGTATCGAAATAAAGTCTACAGAACTCCATGGATGTCTCCCAAAAGAGAAGCCCGTGGATGAAGGCGGCGGCGTTTGATTCCAACGCGGGTGTAGTATGGGTTCTCCTTCTCTGATGAAGACGGGGAGCATGAGACTGGCTCTAAGAGGTCAACGTAAAGTGCAACCACCAAAGTTAATAAGACAGTCTAGCTCGCCAATGATCCAAGGAATCTAGAACACACCTTTACGCTTCAGTTGAGAGCTCGAAACTGGGCCGGTAGAGCCAGAGGCCACAGGCGAGCCGCCTCTGACGGGATCACTCCCAACCTGTGGTGTCCCATCAGAAGAATCGGGCTCGTAATCATCAGAGTCTTCATCCACACCCGAATCCGACGTAAGAAACCCAGATTCCGTAGACTCATTAGACGCTTCTGACGACAAAGAGTCTGAAGATACAAGTTTAGACACTGGAGCCATATGATGACAACGAAAAGGTTACCCACCGCCCCCACGTTCACGATACACCCTACATAACAGTGTAGGGTTTTTCAAAACGTCCGTTACACATACTTTGGTGGCTTGGGTATCAGGATAACAAAGGATATCGGTGACTCACGTACTCTTGAAATCACATTTCTCTTTCTCTCCACATGAGAGGGAAACAAGTTTCCCTTCCCCCCTTCCCTGGATGGAAAGGACAGAATCCTCAGAGTGGTAACACTGAGGAACATCAAAATAGTTGGTGCGAGCATGTCTCTCTAGACCGTCAGGGGTAACCGGTTCACCGTCATCCCAAACAGGGCTGACTCTCATCAGCAAAGCCGAGAACAGGCAAGAAAGAGCAAGCTTACTAAGGGACCTTGACGAGACAACCGGGTAACGGTGAGGACTGGTATGTGAAGAGATTATCTAAAATGACGTCCCTGAAAGCCGGAATAGTTAGATCCATGTGAGAAATTGGAAGAAAGCTAATAGTTGGGGTAGGCACAAGCTTTATACTTGACCATACCCTAGCTCACACCAAAATCGGAAGTCCGACAACTTACCAGCCAGCAAAGGAACGCGCGGCAGAAAGCCGTCAAGCTCAAATCCGAACGAGATTGCAACTGACCAAAGTGAGAAAGATCAGCAAGTTGACGACTGTGGAAATCTGGCGTAAATCTGCCATCATTCCGCTCGTCGTCTGCAAGGACACATTGTGCGAAAACAACCAAAACGTTTGATCGGGGTGTCAATGCTCACCTTTCCATCAACCGAGAACAAGCCCCTACATCGCACCCCCCATCTTGTACCACGCAATGGCATTCTATTTAACAGGTATTCAAATGAGTTTTTTCTGGCTATAGTCCACAAATGCGAAAGCCAAAGTGAGTATTGTACCTTGCTCCCATGACTCCCTTGGCCGATAACCCTCCCGCAGGTTCATATCCAAGTCCTCCAGGTCGTCTAAGTCTACCATTCGTCGGGCAGCTCAGAGCAAGTGGCTGGAGATCGTGCCGAACGAGATCTGGTCGCAAATATGCGAACTGCTCCCTCACGCAGACCAGTTCGCATTCATGCTCATCGCAAGGAGGCTGCACGATATTGGTGCGTACGAAGCCTACAAGTCACTTGTTCTACACGGTGCGAGAGGCAGGCAGTGCTGCGTATCACTTGCTTGCGGCTCAAACACGTCAACTTTCTATCTATCCCTTATACGCGACTTGACGTATTACGCTCTCGAATCGTCAGACCGCCACCTGTCCTTCCCCGTTTTCTCTCGCATCCTCCCACACATGCCAAACATCCACACCCTGAACATCCATATTGCCCCGCATATGTCAGGGTTCTTCATGTACTGCATGGACCGCCGGATTATCAAAGAACCTAACCTATTCTCCACACTCGGTTCCCCTAACGACACCAACAAAATTCTATCTCTACCTTGGCTGCATAAGCTCATCCTGAACGGCAACACCGCTCTTCTACCCCTGGCGCCTTTTCAGAACTTGACGTACTTTGAAATGACCCTGTTCAACACCGACAGCTCCTTGGCAAACATTCTTCAATGTTTCGACACTGAAGATGGCCGACGACGGATGCGGTCAATCAGACTCAGGTTTCACGAGTTCGTCGATATTGCTCAAGTCGCCGAGGCGATATCCACAACGCTACCCTATTTGGAGGCAGTAGTCCTGGAACAACCCTTTTTGAATGTAAAGGTACCATGGTTCATTTCTTTCAAAGCGGAGACCAGACGCTGACGTGCATTACTCTCAGGATCTACTTCAAGTTTTGATCAAAAAACCGACCCTCTTCCTGTGCATGCGAAGGTTGCACTTGAACATCACCGATCAACGCCCACGGTACTGGAAGAAGGAAGGTCCGTACAGTCGTGCTCCCATATTCCTACCTCTACTGGGGAAAATCAAGGCAGAAAGGGACGAGTTCTCTTTGGTGACATTCGGACGTGTGGGCTGGCTACAACGCAAAGGAAAATTCGTGGAAGTCGATGTTTCACTATTCAAAAGTACGACTCTCTGGTACGGTAATACCTTTTTGGCAAACAGCACGATTGTTCGTGTCTGTTGCCAGCTCAGCTACATTATGTAGGGTACTACAGGGTTGAGTAGATAGCGCTGTGATTCACTGCAATTCAATGTGATTTTGTTTCAATGAATTGGCATGAGTGCGTGTGTGTGTAACTTTTCCAAGGTTGGCCCGCCATCACTGACACCAACCCCCAAACCGACTAGATAGGGAACCCACGACAAAGACCTATTATACGTTGTCTTGGTCACTATGAAGGGCTAGTAACGACCATCCCAGTCAAGCATGAGCCCGCATCCACTCGAAGTTTCATAGCCAAAGGGTGAATTTAATAACTATTCAAGCAAAAGGAGAGGTAATGCGGTGTAAGAGAGAGTTCAATGTGTGAGGGAAGGTAAATGAGGTATGAGGGGGGCTTGAGACAATGATGGCTCGATACCTGACCGCTCGAAGTTTGAGAGGGGAGAACGAGTGTATTGTTAATGATTCTAGGCGTAGACTAAATCGACGACGACGAGAGGCGAGAGAAATTATATCGAAGCAAATGCGAATGCGAAACCACTGCTTGAGTCAGAATGAATCGAGGGGGAAAGGTACAGTGTCCTCTTGAATCTGTCTTGAGGGTATATATGGTGTTCCGGTTTGTGTGTACAAGCTTGGTGTACAAACAGAGGGCAAGTCCAATTGGACCTTGCCATTCAACCGCGATATCCTATGAATATTCGAGAACGGTCCACAAGAAAAGAAAATCCGCGTAAGGAAGTACCGGGTCCTGAACGGGCAATGGAGTCAGCTAAGCGAACTGAAAGAAAATAGGGCGAGTGAACCGATATTCCGCTCAGAGTCGGTACACTCCCCACAGCGGATGAGTGTTTACAAGTTACTTGATTGTGTGTAGCTAGGGCAATAAAATCATATGTCAATGCTACTCAAGTACCCTCGTACATCAGATGCAAACTGCACCACTCTCGACACAGAGGGTTTATGTCTCAATATACACATGAGCTGCACTGTTAAGTTAGCGCTTAGCGAGCATAATTCGGTTCCTTCATCTTCTGCATATTCCCGGACCAACTGCACAGCAAATTATTTCCTCTTCATGGTCAACCTCTCATCAGGACATTCCAGCCATGCGTGTGCTGGTGTCTCTACTACCTGACATTATAGTTGGCATTGTCACTCTGCGCGTGGTACTGGCAGAGAGCATCTGCCTAGAGCTTTGTCACCATAGCTATGATCTGCCAAGAGTAGTTTTGTTGATGCTCTCCTCTGACCCGGGTTGCCTATCTGTAGGCAGTGGAGCGTTGTTGGTTTAGACCTTGACGCAAGTCCCAAGTGCCACACTAAGGCTTTTGATTATCCCTACTGTGATGTCTTCTTTCATCAGATCCAAATGCGCAGGGAAGATAATCTCTGTTGCTTCACCCACACATCACTGATCCAGGTCTGGCAAACGTTGTAATCCAGTTGGATTGCCTCACGTAGCACTTGATAGATGGACCTTGAGGGGGCACAGGTCACCATATATTGCCAGTACCTGTCTAGCCGATAGAATTCCAGGGATCGAGTCCTGTCTCTGTAAATAAGACAGACATGATAGTACTCCACTGATGCGGAGGATGGACGACAAAAAGTATAGCTCTGCTGGTTGGGAGCTGGGAACCTGGTTTCAGCCTTGAATCTGCCTTGACCAACTTATCCTTGGCAATATCTAGACCATGGTACACCAATGAGAAGCAGCCCCCAATACCAGAAATTATGCATGATGCCACTCATTAGGGTTGTTAACACATTTTTATAGTGTCAGATCATACAACTCAACTAAAGCCAAGGCTGTGGTAGACAGGTAAGACAACCAGTTATCAATCAAGATCACAATTGACCTCACCCCACCAGGCACAGTTATCAACAGCAATTGTGGCTATCCTGAACTGCAGGGCCACATGTCAATCACCACCACAGTCAGACTCAAGTCCAGTCACTAAAGAAAACCTCCTGGGGTATCACCAGACTTACAAATCATCCTCAGCAAGAGTACCAGTAAAATATAGATGGTAGCCTTTGATATAGCAGGTGCTTCTGCATGCCCTGTTGCTGCTGACCTGAACAAATCTACTAGAAAACTGTTTGGTTTGAGGCCATCAGGCACTCAACTTTGCAATAGTTGGGAGTGTTATTACCTTGGGAGAAGCTGTGAAATGGTGAAAGGAGTTTAAATTATGGGTACTTCTTTGTTTGGGATTGCAAGTGGAACATGCTTCCTTGTCTTGTTCTAAAGGGAAAAAAAATATCAAAAGCACTGTGGAGCAATCTGGTCTATCCATGCTGAATAGGCTGTTACTGCCTGGAGCAACTTCCAAGGCTGTATTAACACAATCTTTGGATTCTGTCATCCACTTTCTCTATCTCCATAATTTGAGATTCTTTGCATCCCAAACCGCTATACTTTGTGACATACTCAAGAATTAAACTTATAAGCTCATAGATGGGTTATGAGGCCCCTAGATGCCTTGGGTGCTTGTATGTGCAGTTTCAAGTGCCAAGGAATATGGCTTCAAAGGGACTGTGATTTTGTGCATGTCCTTCCCTTTTTTTCATCATGATGTTTCTCCATTCTCTTCCCCTTGCCATTGTCCACCCTTTCGTATGTGTCTTTGTAGTCTCCCTTTGTTTTGGGGAATGCTGTCTCTCTATACCATCTGTGGAACTCTTTTTTCGATGTTCAAACACCACCATGGTACCACCTACCTTGCTTGTCACTGAAATTGGGCCTTGCTTTAGTTAAGGTTTCATCAAAATCGGCCCTCTAATGTTGCACTATTGCGTGATTCACTTTGCTCAGTGGTTTTTTCAGAAATCAGTGTTCTTATTGCACTGAAAGGAGCAATCAAACTCGAGAGGCCTCGGAATATGCCGTGCGCAGACACAGCCAAGTACCAACAAGTCTTGTATTGAGACACAATCCTGTAATTCCTATCCACAAACGACCAAAACTGACTTGCATCAAACCACCAACAAACCCATGCAGTCTTAGCCTGCTATGACATGGCCAACCGTCACGCATTCAACTATGCCTAATATCTATTTTGAAATCTGTAGATACATCACAGATTGTAGTATAATCCAAGACACTACTCTGGTACATCTATATTCATCTCTTCAACGTCATTGCGATAGCTCTCGCAGAGCATCTCTACAACGCATGCTGGGAGAGCCTTCCAATGCTGCCCACCACCAATCACAGGGAAACGCAAGTAGTCCTTCTCGATGCTACGTGGAGGATGAGGTCGTTGGAACCATCTAAGGTTTGCAGCATTTGCAACAGCTGGGTCAAGTCGAAGGACTGTGATAGCCTGTTTGATTAATCTTTCACGGATATCGCTCTTATGGACTGCTTGAACAGAGTTTGGTGTGTTCCAGGCGAGGTGGATTAATAGATGATTCCTCCCATAGGCAAAGAGTTGAGGGGGGTCAATTCTACCAGAGTCAAAGTTAGGTTTTATTCAATCTGAGCTTTTTGCAGACAAACGTACCCAAGACGCTGGTCCTCTTTCACGACATATCCTAGTTGAACCCATCTTCGGCTAACTACAAGACGGTTGTAGTCTGTGTAGCCTCGAGGAAGACTCGCCCAGATTTCTTCAATACGAACAAGCCATCCTAAAGAGTACATTGGTGCATCTTCATTGTTGACACGGGATGGCCATGGGTGCGGATACTCAAGGCCGTCAGATCGGTATGAGGGCTTGAATGAACTGTGACTTTGGTTCTGAGTTAAGAAAGTAGATGGTGTATAACAGTGGGCACGTACCTCTGAGTTCGGACTTTGCTCTGGAGCCCTGAATGAGCTGACATGGTGGTTTGACGCACCATCGACGGACACCCACACAGTTTTTAAGCTCGTCATCACAATGATGTATGAATTATTCCCATTTTGGGATTCAACATTAGAAGCCGAAGAACCGAAAATAAAACAAGGGATGATGGGAAATCAACACCACAATGACAATGGAGCACCTCCTTCGTTTCTCAATGCAGTCTTTGTCTTGTGTCTTTGGATCTATTCTTTGGAGCCAGTATGGTAACGGCTATTGTCAATGTTGAATGGGTAGCTATAGGTAGTCATGGCAAGAACAACAGAGTTATGCCTTTCTGCCTCAATGAGACTACTACCGCCTTTGTTGTTGATCAACATACCTGACAAATGTTCGGGCCCAATAGTGGGAAAGAAGGCGGATTGACGTACCTGCCCATTGTCGCCAGATTTCAATTGAAAAGGAATAAAGCCTAAAGCTCGGTTGTCAAGAGGGTCAGGCCTCCAGTTCTGAGTCAATTGTCTGGAGTTGCTTCTGCCTCAAGAATCAAATTCCGATGCTGCCTACAAACCCAACCCTCTGAGAATTGTGCCAGAATCACAGAACAGGATTGGGGGGGAGGGGTCAGACTGAAACCTATACCAAAGTATGTCAGAATAGCCCAGCATCAATGCCGGAATCCACGCCAGAATCTTAGGTCCGACCCCTACCTTTGAAAGCTGAAAGACATTGACTTAATACGTTTGTTATTGTCTGGTAACAATGGATCCTGGGTAAGCATCTTCACGCAAACGACAACCTATAAAGATAATACAAAAGGAACAACCATAATGGTTTCCAGGTTGCAAGTACAGAGTGCGTGTTGTTTTCTCGACGCAATTCGATTCCATTGTCTATTATTCCATATAATACATGATCTGAGTCTGTGAGCATGAATCCCCACCTCTTCCTAGCCTTCAACCATTATGACCAGCAGCCTCTCACCTCAGAATAAAACACTCCCACTCACGCTAACCGCAGGTGGCTTCATGCTGTCTGTTGCGTCCTCACATGGCCAATCGTTCAATGAGCGCCACACTGAAGACTGCTCCTACGGCCCATGGAATATGTTCCATTTCATCCTCTGTGGAACCAAGGTTGGCAGGCTTCTGCCAACCCCCCAGCTGCGAGTCTGGGCAAAGCTGGAATTCGAAACTATAGTTGAAGGAGATCCAAACATTTCAGCTGTAACCCATGCCTTCGCCGCCAACAAAATCGAAGAAATGATCCCTGACTTTGCCATTGCATTCCACAAACCTGCCGGTCCACCTCCAGGATATGCTACCGTTCAAGACTTCCTTGAAAGCATCACCTTCGGGTCCATGCCCTCATGGGATTCTTGTCCCATCGCAAGAAGCTATCTTCCCCTCATCAGCGAAGTGAAACGGAGCCCTACCCGTCATCCCACCAACATCAAGCAATATGGCTACAGCCTCATCCGGTTCCTTGACCTTGCCCAACGGCAGGCTGAGCTGCAGGCAGTGTGTTTGTTCCAGTCCCAAATATACAGGCACCAACCCGAAGTCTATATCATCGCGTCATCAGCAGAGTACTGGACCTTCAAGATGGAGTCCAGGAACAGGGCTGTGATGGAACGGGGGGAAATTGGTATTATGGTCGAATATAACGCTATCACCATAGAGGAAAGGGAGCTGGAGGAAAGTCTGGAGATTGATGATGGGACTGTTGACGACTCTGACGATGGAATATCATTCTTCGGAGAAGATAGCATGGAAGCTAGCTATGGGGATGAGTATTCCACTTATCAGAGTGCAGGGGATTATGACGACATTTTGTCGGATGACGGTGTATCTAACCCAAGCTCCCATCAGTCCACCCACAACTCAAGCCTGACTATGGTAGAGGATAACCATCGACAACTTCACGATCAATTCGTCAACGGAAAAGGGAAGCAGCAAGTCTACAATACAGAGGATCTCAATCAATGGTGGGACCTTTATAGCTTTTCCCAGAAGAACTCTTCCAGCATCAGCTCCGGAGGCCAGCACGCAACCAAGTTTGACCGTCACCTAGACCTCTGCCAGTGGTCGCCTATCTTCAAGATAGGGACTGAAGCATCATTGGCTGCAATGACATTCATACAGCAGAAGCTTCATTACTACTTAGCTGACCAGACAGCCGATGAACGTGAACCTACAGCTACCCTGCATCATATAGGGACGAACTAATGCAGTCAACGTTACCAGTGTACTAGACACTCTGTATTTTAGTGTAATACTGCACCAATTTTCTTCTTTGTGAAGCTGATAAATTTAATCCATTGTTCTTTCTAAGGCCAATAGTGCTAGGTGCAAGGAAAGGATGCCCCATAGTGTGCATCAATGGAAACCCTGGCCGAGATAATGATACCTGTGCAATTGTCACCAAACAGCTCAAAACACATCAGAGAAGCTATCGGCGGTCAATGCTTATATCTCCGATTCAACCTTTGCCATGCCAGATGATGGCTGCGCATGCTGAAAGCACTGTCTTGGCGCATTACGATCTCCATTGCATCCAAATCAAAAACACCTTCAAGACAGCCCACTTCCTCGGGTAAGGAATCTGTCTACCAGCTCCAGACAAGGAGTTGTATTGCTTGAGACTCAGTGACAAACCCTTCCAGTTTAGCAGCCGGGCCACTTCATTGAGGGAGGCACAGGAGAGGAAACCAGTGTGTTATACTTCATTTTACAATATAATGGATACTACAGACATCCTTGAATCTGACTATACTACGCGCCAAAGTAGCATGTGTGTACTTTGACTGTTATAGGCTCTGTTTGGATGGACGGAGCCTTTGCCATGGGCTAGACTCAACCTGACTGGACAGGTTACATAAAACCCACAGGGGCAGATGACGGATATGATTCCTTATTCAACTAGCCTGGAGATTCGGGCACTAAATTGATCAAACTGTGTTTACTTGTTTTGTTGGCCACGTAATTATATATATAGCATGCACCATCGTGTCTTGACCAGTCATCAAGTTGTTCCTAACCTCGTTCTTTCACTGAATTCTCAGCAGCTCTTGCATAATGTTCTTCACTCCTCAGGTACTCCCTGAACGTGTTGTCACTTTCGTTGGGTCACGCACAGCTGGGAAGAGTACCCTCATGAAGTTTGTTAGTTGGGCGCCCATTGGTACCTCTCACTCCATTCATAATGCTAATTGGATATTTGACATTCACAGCTAATAGGATCTCCATGCAACTGTGAGTGTTTCCTCGTCCATATGTTTTCTGTTTAGTACTCACAGTCAAGCCACAGGGGTGTGTTGCCCTATATGATTAGCATATTCTGGCATTTTCAGCTGAGCGAACCTCAAGGAATATGTCCCTACCCTAGACTGTAACATTGAAACCCGGAAGATTGTCATCGATGGACAGTTATACAAAGTTGACTTTGTTGACATTCCAGGAACTGGTGTGTTTAAATGACGTTTTTTATATGATCAAAACAATTGAAGAGTTGAGGCCCCCTAGATGGCAAGATTTCTGAGGGAATGGATGAGTGGTACAAGTAAGTCAGTAGATTCAATCTTAACTGTAAGCTGACCCTGTCTTCCATCAGGAAAACAGACATTTTTGTCATTTTTTTTGCAGTGGATGACTGGATATCCTTTTCGAAGACATTGGATCATGCAGCCACCATTCGTACTGTTGCCAAAAAGGATGTTTCATGCATCCTTCTTGGTACCAAGGCTGATTCTGCCAATAGAACTGTTCAAGAACCTGATGGAGTCCAGATGGCATCTACTATTGGGGCTGTATACCGTGAAATCTCATTTAAAGCCTCCCCCAATCATGTTAGACCACTTTGCTGTATTCTTGGTGACATTGTGGACTTTAGCCGCATGCAGTCTTTTCGTCGTAGTGGAGACTCTGAAGATGCTGGTTCGTGGACGGAAGTTTTATGTGGGTCAAATGATTCCTATAGATGCTCTGTCATGTAGCTAGTTCTATTTGGTTTCGCAAATCTATGTAGCTTGATGAATTTTACATCTTTAATCTTACATGGCTTTAGTCCTATTCAAAGTGCAGTCCTCTATCCATGATGGACATCAAAGCCTAGTATAACTCTCCAGCTATTGCCCATACGTACCTGTATTCATCTCTGCTGATGGCTGCCCAATAGAGTTGAAATATGGCTCTAATAATACATACAATAGAATCTCTTCTTTCAGCAGATGGTTATCTTCATTTAGTACTGTTATTTGAGGATGCACACTTATGCCTTTCAGACCAGAAGATAAGGGTGCTCATCACATTAGACTTGAGAGCCACTTCTTACACCTATCAGATCTTATACATTGTCAGACCCTGAATGGAGAGGAACTCAAGGTTGAATATGGGAAATGCCAGGCAAGAGAAGCATTCTGGGTCTAATTTGAATCCTCCATGTTCCCTTGACATTTCTTAGCATCAACAAAACTGCACCATGTACCACTAGTTAGAGGTTCTCAAGTACTTCCTAAGCAGCTTTGGCGCTGGCTCAATGGTTATCCAGACTCTAATCTAGTGTGGAAACAAGCACACAAGCAGCAGCCACCTTGTTTGACCCAAAGCAGTTCTGGTTGACCATGTCAGACATGCCACAGATGAAGGGCATCATACCAAGATTGGCAAGGCAGGTGTCAGGGTCCTCCTGCAAAAAAAGCTCTGCCAGAGTATGATTATTCCCATTGGCAGGGACCCATTAGGGAGGGTCTTCCAATTCCTGGCAGAGCATGCAGTAGAGCCAATAGAGGCCTGGGGTTGCAGGGCAGAGGTATTGGGTGCAGGTTGGGTCTCATTGTTGAATTTGAGTGTTGCAATGGTGGATGCAGAAGTTAGAGCCTTTTGGCCCCCAAAGAACATAGACACAACATTCTTAGAAGGGTTAGGGCAGGGAGACCCTTGATTGGCGGGCCGTGGTAGGAGCAAACAAGCAAGCAATGGAAGGTTGAGCAGCTTTCAGAGAAGATGGTCTGTTTTAACAGGAAGGGCAGAAGTTATTGTAGGTGTGTGTGTGTGTGTGAGTTTCCAAGGTTGATAGGTCATTACTGACATCAACCCCCAAGCTGACTGGATAGGAAAACCCCTATTAAAAACCTGTCATATGCCGCCTTGGTAACTGCAAAGGGCCAACAGCAACCGTCCCAGTCAGTGTCTAACTGCTAGGATGTCCATCTGTTGGAAGCTTCACTGCTGAGAGGCTAATTTGAAAAATAACACACTTCTTCTTTGCCTGCAGGCATTATCTGAGGGACTGTACTTAGATACTCCAGTATATCATAGGCAAATCTTGCCACTATTAAGACTGTTTCTCAATGCCAAGGAAGGTACCTCAGTCAAATACCAGCTGCGTAGTCAACTCCTTCCTCATGTCAGCCAATGTTTCCACCGCTGAATGTTCTATCCATGCATGTGTGCGTCTGTGGGGCCTTTGGTGATTCGTGACAAAGGCAGCACTACTGTTCCAGTTGGTAAACATCTGGCCAGCACTCTTCACTATAACTATGACTTGGGTCAACCACCAGTAACTTGTCAATGCTTTTCGATGCCCCAGGTTCATGACTCGCAGGTAACACTGGAAAAGACTTGGCATTGAGAGCCACTCGTCCCGCATCATTAGGTTCTAAGCGTCTGAATAACAGTCAATGCCCTTCTATGTCCAGGGCTCTCGGCTTGCAGGTACTGTGACGCAGCTGACTCAGGCACCAAGAACTACTTGTCGCCCACCTCTCAGTTTCAGTAATACGGCACCCCATCAACAACCTCAAGATGGGGATTCATTTTGAAAGACGTAATGCTCTCCACAGAAACGCCTTCAGGCTTCCGCATGTCTATTTCGTTGGTATCGGGTATCAACAAACCGGGGAGGCGGATCAATGTTCCAGGTCAGTCAAAGATAATAGATTGTCCTTCAGGTCGGGCAAGACTGCACGGCCGCTCAATGCAAATTTCATATATGCACGGATCAGCGTGCTCAGGCCAGGTGGTGACAAAATGGCGCTCAGGGGGGACAGGCGTTGGGGTGTCTGAGAATGCCATGCTGAACGACAGTGCGATTAAGCCTGTACTCAATCTCTTATTTTTAATCCTCATACTCTCGATGCGTGTGCTGGCTGTTAATTGTGGCATTCCGTTGTTGAGCTCGAATTTATGAGGAACCGAGGTGAGTTAAAAGGCTTGAGGGTTAGGTGGAACAAACCTGCGGAATACCCGAAACAAACGGGGTGAAGAATGTATGATAGCAGTGATGTTTATGACGAAAAACAAACATACATATTACACTTACATCACCCAGGGCTCGCAGACCGACTGTGAAGTCTCCTTGGTTCATTTCAACATTCTGACCATCCGTACTCACTCTGCTGTGCACGCTCACTCTCCCTCTTCACACCTACCCCACACTCCACTGTCCCGTACCGCTTCTCAAACTTCAGCCACCACCATACATCGCCCATTCGTATCCACTTTCACGGCCTCATGAACCATTCCCGAGCCTCCTTAGTCTTACGTCCCTGCCAGGAGGGTTTGGTGACGGCGCATACGAGTAGTGCGGCGTCCCAAAGATATCTCAAGTATGCCGACAGCGAACGATATGCACGTAAGAATTGGTTCAGCAGAGACATCTACTACAAAGAAAATTGGAACTCAGCCATTCTTGAGGGGTCTCGAGAACATCAATGTTCATTGTGCACTCCACTCTGGAGCCCTTCTCTTTGGCGCGTATACTCTGCGCTCAGAGCCTCTTGCCCTTCGGTATGCCAACCCCTGCTGCGGTATTGGCAATTTGCATTTGAAAGCGGGTGAATTCATAGAATCAGCGCGAACAGGAGGATGACATTCGGAAAGGCGAACAACAAGAACAGTGATAGCAGGAAGGGACAAGCGAAGGAGAGCAAGTGAAACCCCAGAAAGACGCTCGCTCGATCTCTCAGTATCAGCCACACTTCTCCCCAGTGGCTTCATACAAGACCCAGCAAGGCGTGATCAAAATCATTGGGACACCCCTCCCCACTCTACTGAGGGCACTCTTGGATGTTTCCGAGGACTGGTGAGCGAGTGACATAGATGGTCTGTCGACCGAGCGAGGAACCATAGCACGCAAATGGAAGAAGACAGAGTCCAAATTCAGCGGACGTGAACGCCGATCTAGGGGTAAGATAATTGTAGATCTCAAGAGGGCACCGAGGAAAGAGAGGTCATAGAGCGCGTGAATGGGGCCGAACTGATAACCCGGAACGCATAGCAAAGAACGCTCCGGGGAGAAAGCATTCCTAGAAATTTGAAAGGTGATGCAACGGACAAAAGCGAAAACCGTAATCTGGAGTCTGGCTCAGGAAATAAAGTAGTCGGAATTTTGCTCCAAAGCCCCAAAACACTGGAAGAAGTTCGACAGATTGTTTGCAACCAAGAATCAAGCAACAGTCTCAGGTTCCTGAATGAAGAACCACAAAGAGGAAAGAGGAAAGAACTTGGGAGTGGTAACTTACGCGGAATCCGGACCTTCCGACCAAACTTTCTCACTTTTGGGACCCTCGTGATGACCGATCTAAAGGAATCTTCCTTACATACACCCTTCTGTTCCTCTAAACCAGCTGCTGCGCATTCCACTGCGTGTTTTGTTTTGATCCGACCTGTTTGAGGAATGGTGTCGACAGTGATACACGATATCTAGAGTCGACTGGATGAAAGGGAGGAGGGAGCGGAAAGCGAGTAGGGTAGGCTGTTGAGGGAGAAAGAGAAGAACTCCATGCGGTGGATCCTATATCCTTCCATCCAGACCAACGATGGAAACAGCGAGCGAGCGATGGCGAAAGACCGTTGCGTATTTGTGTTTGTCCATCGGAAGATCTTGCCAAACAGCGACAAAGCCAAAGCTGCGCCCTTGCTCTCCGCAACTTGTAAGTATGGCATGCGTGGGTTGTGCATGCGCACAGACCGACTCAGGGTTGAACTTTGACTCCTTCCTCGAAAATATCATCAAAATCGACTTTCTTGGCGAATTCGACTGAGCACACTGTTTGAAGCGGCACGGATGCATGCTCGTCTTGGGCTTGAGAGAACGTGAGTTCCGACCAGGGGGGCCAACTTTAGCCTCAGTTCCGATGAAGAGGTGAACTGTGTAGGCAGTTGTATTTGAACGTGCCCCATAGTAAACTGAAAATGAAGATTAAAATAAAATAGGCGCTTCGGGCGCTTGCAGTTCAAGATCCGATTGCGATCAGAACCCAGCTTTGCTTATGCTTCAACAGTAAGAAATAAATTAGTCCTAGCTAATTACTACTATGAGTGAGCGGACCCTGCCGCAGTTAATTCTGAAACTAGCAACTACCCTATAGCTCCCCTGTCAGACTCGCTTCGTCAACCTTGCCGTGCGCCTCCGATTTGTAGGAGGGTGACCACTACCTTCAGCGCTGTTACCATGAGCATCGTCAATCTCCATCATAGCAACTTCCTTCTCCACTCCGACCCAAGGGCCATCAGACTCTCCTTCACTACTGCGCACACTACCTGCAGCGCTGACCTCATCGTCGTCCCGTTTTCTCTTGATGTTCCCTTCCTCTAGCCACCAGTGAGTTGCAGTAATTGTAGATGCAAGTGTTAAGCCGCGTACCATTGGACCCGTCAAACTCCCCGTCATCAAAATCTTCGTCAGGAGGCCTGTAGTCGCTCTGTTCAATTATTGCAGGGGCCTGTGCCTCCTTCCCTGAAGGCAACGCTTCCAGCCTGCCAACGCGTATGATATCCAAAGGAACTATACTTGTTGACCAGGTTTGCGTCTTCATGGTGAACGTAACAATAAAACTGATCCATACGATGTCACCTCTCTGAAGGCCCCACTTCCCGTATTCAATTGGCAGGAAACGGGGCGATGTGTCTGTACGGTAGTGGAACAAGTTGGGACGGTCTTTGTTGGGCATCCACCTGCTTGCAGGGTCATCACCAACGGCCTGTAGCCACGGATGGATCTTGTAAGGGATAGTAGCTGTCAGATTGAAAGGGGTCTTGCGCATGAATAACTTTGCAGTGGCGACATAGCGGCGATTGGAGGTAGGGTTATCGCCACTCTGCCAGTTGCGTTTCGGTCTGTTGAGCTTGTTAAACGTTGTATTCTGCTCTATCAAGGTCTCAAGGGTCTACACTGACAATGAGATGACCGTGTTCAACATGGAAGAGAATGACGAACCTCCAAGTGGCTGTACAGAGAACGATCTTCGCCGGTTTCAAAGGCAAAGGAAAGCTCACAGAATGCGGATGGCACACTTTGCCTGCGAATGAGAATCAGCGCCAAGATTCAAGGACTAGAAATTGAACTAACACTCGACTACTCGGCAATTCACTAGGAGGGACCTCGTCAATCGGCACGAAGTTGCCGCACTCAGTCGACGAACCCCAAGAGTAGACGCATGCATAAGTGATGACAGCCACATTGTTCGTTGTCTTATTGTAGAGCTACAGGTGCTTAAGATTGCGTGAGATACAGAGGTAAATGAAGATACCACTCACACACCACTGTTCTGGTGAGGCTCGGCTTGGGCGAGGGTCAACAAGCGACGATTGCCCTCCTTGGACAGAATCCGCAACGTCGCCCAGTCGCAGATCTTGCTTCCGAAAACGTTTCTTCTTCCAGGGCTCAAGCTCTGATAAAACCTCTGGATTCATTTGTTGTTGAGTTAAAGAGAGTAGCAGATGATTTCTGTGGGTGAATGGTTTTGAATAATTCCTGAGAGTCCCAAATGACTCTTATATCTATTTGCAAGCCTTGCCCGACAAAAGAAGGTAGCAACTGACTCGGTGAGACCTACCCACCATGCACCACCATGAGCCGAAAAATTCCTCATCAAGAGAACGAGACCCGAAAGCAGGCCAATGACGTACCAATTATGCAAACTGGAGCAGGACCATCCCCATCATAAATCTATATCTCAGAGCTTGGACAAGTAGATCAAGCCATTTGCACACCCATGCTATACCTTGATTCGGGGACCATCAGTACTCGTATGTCAATAAGATCTCCACGATTAATGAAATACCGGACTCTGGGCTGAGTCAACGCAACACTTAGATGGACACATGTAACCATGACAACTATTCAGAGGACATCTTGACCCAGTCCTTGACCGCAGTAGAAAGCGACCGACGAATAAATTCATGGGTCAGCAACAGCATCACTCAGCACCCACCGACCAAATACCGGACCTCATATGACTTATTATCAGGGGCATTCAGCCGAGGGAGCCCGTATTTTTCCAAAGCTACGACCTCTTTCTGCTTTTGAATCCTACCTCCTTGCTCTTTCCGACGCCTTTCGCCACACCTTCTTTGACTACATTTCTCCATACGACCTCATTCACCTCTCAAAGACTTCCACAATTCTCTATCACCTAGTGAAATTCTACGAGCGGAATGCATGGTGTCTTCCCAGGTTCCTTGGTGCCTGGTTTACTCATCCCCGGACCTTTTTGTGGATTCTAGAAGGCACATCTGCTGTCATCTCTGGATCTCAAGCGTTGAACTTCATGAGCCGGCTCCCACCTGACCCTACAAGCGATCTCGACATCTTCATGGACTTCGACTCCCTCTCCCAGATTGGGGAGTATCTCATTACAGCCGACTACCACTTCAAGCGAAGAAACCGGTACAACGACCCTTACAAGAAGTTTGATGCCAAAGTAGAGGAAATCTGTGAAGATGAAGATAAAATTGAAGCCTACAGCCACGGCAAAAGGATCCTAGATGTCATCGACTTCCACAAGACGCGATACGAAGGGGAGGATGTCGTAACAAAACTGAAGATTCAACTCATTGTCTTGGCAGTTGATCCTACCCGGTTTATTCTCTCCAGATTCCACTCCAGTGAGTTCAGATATCAGACCCTCCCAATCAACTCTCTGATGAAAATGATACCATAGCCGCTGTGATGAATATCATCACCCCCCACAAAGCAGTTTCACTTTTCCCGATGGCTACCTTCCACCGTCGTAATTCATATGTGGCCAACATGATCGGAACCGCTGAGGGGGTTGCTGCATGGAAAGCAAAGTACACCACAAGAGGCTTCAAAGTCATTGAAGGCTTCTCGGAACCATTTCCAACCGACTTCTCAGCCCAGGACAGGTTTGTAGGAGATGCGAATTGCTGGTCAATTGATACCACTGGTGAGCTCTGCAAGTATTCTTTAACGGTCCGCGCTGACGGCCAAGCAACAGACCCTCTTTGTCTCCACCATCCGGCCCAGCATAGCGCAGATCCGTCTAAACGTGAGAAGTCAGACCCGATCAGATTCAGAGTCAGCTATCAGCGTCAAGTGGATCACTGGAACCTCTGTCGCATATCACTCACTGAGATTTGGCTACCTCTCCGTCTCAGGGAAAAGAAACGTTATGTATTTTCCATACCGTAGTTTTTTGTTCTTTTTCGATCAATCCAATGCCCTGCGCCGTAATCAAAATCAAAGTAAACTGAAAGTCTCCTGAAACCAGGCCGAGATAGAGACAGATGGAGAAAGCATCCCGTAACCAGGCATATCAGAGTCAGCGGAGAAGCGTCGAGAACGGCCTTCCTTGTTGGGGGCTATACTGTTACATTATGATGTGAGAAGAGTCGAGACAATGTCGCCAATGCCAGGCGCTTCAACTGATGCCTGTCACTGATCCGATGGTGTACTCATCATCTAATCAAAACCATCATGAGCACAGCACGGGGCAAAACACAACATGTTTCACACACTCCTCATGCCAATCACCAACTGCACCCGTCCCGCTTCGTATCGACCTGTACGTCAGGTCTGCTCATCAATGATTTCTAGAGTCCAAGTTACAAACGGCCTCCTCCTTCAACCGACGTCTTGATGCGACGTCAGAAGAACGTACATCAGACTGCCAGCGCCTCCGCCGATCGATATATATCATGACCAGGATCTACCTGGCAACGAAGTCTTTGCTCAAAGAGTGAATGGAAAGGGAGGATACAAACCAAAAGCAACTTCCACTTACCATCCTGTCTCTCTCTCCCTCTCTCCAGATCCTCAAGTCAGACTCCTCCCAGTATGCCCCGACCATTATATTCCAAAACAATCAGTCCTGTGTAGGTCGACGCCAATTGCTGTGGAAGTTCTTATGACAGGAATTAAACCAAATCTCAGATACAAGAGAGGGGATTTTGTCGGCGGTAAATGTGCGAATCACGATTAACTTCTTCTGTCAGTGGGGTCTGACCTTGAACAGATACTATCGTCGAATCGCGACAGTTAACCAAAGCCCGCTACATTGCCACGGCACGATCAATCGACACCGGTACCAAATTTCTCGTCCTAATTAGACAACGCCGCCGCATCAACAACACGAAGCTTGCCGCAGAGACAAAGGTTTTTAACGGGCTCGGAATGGACACGAGAATGTATGTGCTCTCAATATACGCCCATTGAATACCTTGACAGCGGATTCATGGCAGGTTTTTCGACAGCCTACAAGATCAGTTCGACACCGATACTGCGCATTTCACACTCACCTTTGACAACTACGTCTCGTTAGCAGACTATTTCAAATCGAGTCACATAGCGCTGTCCAAACAGCAACTTATTGAAATTTCAGCACAGTTATTCCAGGCAGTCCACCGTGAGTAATAGCAATTGCATTTCATCTCACCGCCCTCAACGACTTCCTCCGCCTTAGACATCCACTCCAATGGTCTGGTCCACACAAATATTCACCCTGGCAATGTTGTGCTCTGTCAGTCCTTCAACACGACGCACAGTTACAACATAATTTCTGGGGCCTTTACCGCCGAGGTAACCTGCCATCCTTATGTATATTATCCCCCTCTCTGAGACCACTCTTTGCTTACCTCTGCTAAAGAAATCGCTCAGATCTACGCAGATTAGAATGCGGTTCTTTGGGGATACCAGGGATGAAGGGACGATGGTGGGAACAGACCAATACCGATCTCCAGAAGTAGTGGCTGGTACGTACACTAATCCAACAAACCAATATACCCGTTAATTCAACCAACAAAGGGCTTCCCGTTACACCGGAAAGTGACTTATTTTCACTCGGATGTGTTTTAGCGGAGATGGCATTGGATACAGCGTTGTTTTGCGCCGCGACAGACCCCAAATACTACATTCGAGACTGTCTGCTCATGATGCAGTGCATCGTCGAACCATTTGAAACCCCTCTGACGGACGAAATCCAACGCCTACACGGCCCTATCTTCAGCGACGACGGTATTATATCTCTAGATAGGTCTGTTGACCCCAGGGTCAGAGATTTTCTATGGAACACAGAAGCCTTGGAGGTAAGCCTGTACCACAATTCTTCCACCGTACATATATGAGAAACATCACTCGTAGAGATCCCTTGTCGATATTCAGATTTACAGTGTAGTGTTGGGTTTATTACGTCTATGCCCAGAACATCGGGTTCCTACTAGTGATCTTTTCCACTTCTTTGACTTGTTCAGGGTCTAGTGTTGTATCATTGTAGGCCAGAGTTACATGTAAACCACTAGTTGCGACCCACAATCCATGTCTCTCATAAATGCTGTTCTTCAGTGCTCAATTCCCCCGCAGAAGACCTGGACCGAAGAGGACATCAAAACTTTAAACTCGAGATCATACAAATTCAGCGACCCAACCTCCACAGAGGAACGAGTAGAGATCTGAAATAGAAAGACGTCTGAACATAAGTCCAAACCCAAACGTCGAGCAGCCACCTATTTAAAGGCAGCACCCACCACTCCGCACCACACAACCACCCGCCCAACGTGGACATTTGCTGGGCATAAAACTTACCTCTGTGGTTGAGAACGACACCCCACTGCAAAAAGAAGAACAAGACCCAAGGTGTTAGATTTAAAGTGCTACACGAATGTACAGAATGAAGGTAGGGATGGAATCTCAGAGAAAAGGGAAGAAAGGGGGAGCCCACCGACACAAACAATGACATTGGAAAGTGGAATCGCCGCCTTACTTGGGACCAAGTTTGACCTTAAACGCCTCGTTAAATCCAATCTCAGTCTCTCGGTCTAGACCATCGATCCTCTTGATCTCATTTCTTAGTTCCTCAGGAAACCTCTGGAATATTTGTGAAGACGAGAACCACCGGAGGATTAGCAAGCCTTCAAGCCTCTTAACTCTGGATAGCATCACATAAACCCCTTGGCCGCGAGCAGTCGCGAGGTCAACAATGCAGCGTTCTAACGAGCGCCCTTGTGATTTGTAGTCCGTGTAGGAGTAGGCTGGTAAAATAGGAATTTGACGACGACGAAAGGACTTCACTGAGAGTCTAGAAGTATACGCCTGAAAATTGAATGATACGCTGGAGGCGACAGGACCCAGCACAACCACATCTTTTTCTAGACCCGGCACCTTTATACCACACCCGACTACCTTGACATACACAGCATCAGCGTACCTCCGCCCATCTTCGTCGATGTGGTACTTGACTCCGCACACCGTTCCTTCTGCCCCGTTCACTATCCCATCATTGATGGACAAATTCTCTGTTATCATCACCTTCATCCCTATGAACAAAGGTAACTTTCCCAGCATTTCCCCGCATTTGTTGGAAGGTAAGGCCCATAAAACTTGCTGCATACGAGAAGGAACTGGACGGTGGGAGATTGTGTCTCGAGCGTGGTACAAAAAAACCGGCTCCTTCAATCTGTGTGAGTGGTACTGGATCAGTTTGGTGTTCAATGCGTCCCTCAGCACCTTATGCCCCACGACGA
The DNA here is from genome assembly GCA_004126415.1 of Candolleomyces aberdarensis. Taxonomy (NCBI): domain Eukaryota; kingdom Fungi; phylum Basidiomycota; class Agaricomycetes; order Agaricales; family Psathyrellaceae; genus Candolleomyces; species Candolleomyces aberdarensis. The sequence goes on from SDEE01000016.1 coordinate 161,447, forward strand.
CAGGAGCGTCAGCAAATAGAAGAAGGTCTGAGCTGTCGGTCTTAATGACGCTTGAAATCAATCGTGAACGTAGATAGTCGATGTAAGCCTGGTCTGTCCACTGCCGCCTCTGAATAGGTGCTTTCCAGGTCTTCAAGCGAATGTTCTTCAGGACGTCAGCAAACGTCGGATCATCCTTCTGTCTCTGGTTTCTCTGCAGGCAAACTACAGTGGTAAACTGTCTCCAAAGATAAGCCCCAGTCAGAGCACTCAAGCTATGGTTGTTCCTGACTTGTTCAAAGGAGGGACGTGAGACGAGGGCATCGCAATAAAGGGACAGCTGCTGAGGTGGTTTAAGCTGACAAAAGTCCCCTAGACAAATCACACTCACACCTCCAAATAGGCGAGTACCATTCAAAGCATCGTCTCCTTTGGCAATACGAATTCGACTAGACATAAGTGCAAGAAAGGCGGCACCCACCATCGAGATCTCGTCTACTACCAAGTATCTCACACCACACCACAAATCAATGAGCTTCTGGCTCACACCCGACGTTTTTGAAGCACTGGCCATAATCAGGGAATGCAGAGTTGCCCCTTCGATCAGTACCGCAGCGATCCCTGTTGGCGCTCCGATCAGCAGTTCCCCTCTCCTGTTCAGCCTTTTCAAGAGAAGAACGATGGCTTGTACGATGTAAGACTTCCCAGAGCCACCCATACCGCTAATGTACATGAGTAACTGGTCCCCACCAAAGACGATGTGACGTGCAATAAGCAGAAACGCTCTCAGTTGCTCTAGATTGTTCTGGAAACCCTTTTCAATGGCGATTTTCGTGACAAGAGCCCAGTCGGAACGCCCTTCTGCAACCTCTAAGTCTTCGTCAACCTCAACACGAAGTGTTTTGAGTTCTTCCTCTGAGCACAGGGAGTGCATTGAAACTGAGGGTGGCGTGACCTCTGGTACAGTCTGCTCGATGGTGGTATCCCTTCCTTGAACTCCTGACCCATTTGAAGCAGCAGCTATGTGATCGTATTTCTTGTCGGCTAAAAACTTTAATTGGTGCTCTATGGTCTCAACATCCTCTTCGTTCGCCTCAGCCACTCCGACGCGACTAGGACCGACTTCGTCAAAGCCATGCTCGTTGACCGCAGTATAGCATTCGTTGAACTCCTTGGCCGTCAACCCACCGAGCAGCATTTGTACACGTGCCACAGACCCAGGCGAGTACAATAATGACTCATCCTTTCCACCATCCAGTGTCCCATAGACACAAGCGTCTACCTCCCTACCACTCTCTCGGTCGTCTTCTAAGTCGCCAAAATCACCGTCACCCATCAACTCCGAGGCCCTGAAAGCTGTATTTCCTCGTTGAGAATCTCTCTGTTGGTTACGATGGTTGGAGTGTCGATCTCTGTCCTCTTTAGACTCGGCTAAAGTCTGTATGTTCTCAACCAAGCGCCGATGTCTTTTAGGGAGCGTGGGGAGAAGTTCATTGTATGCGTCAACCCATGCATCATGAGCCCTTTTCAAGTCTTCTGGTTTACGCCACGGCTTGAAGAGAATCAACATTCGCATGGCCCAGGACTCCGAAACTTCATCGTTCACGGACACGGAAGAAAAACTTGGACCCAGCAGAACAGGAATAACAGCGGCCTTTCTGATGGTCAAGACGTGAGTTGCTGATTGAGGGTGGTCTGGAGAGCTGAACTGATACTCCTTACACACTTTGCTCTGACGGCGCGAGCCTCGGGACGACTTCTTTTTCTTTGCGAAGCTGAAGAAATCATACATACACAGAGTCGAGAACAAGTTGTTTTCTGGTCTAAACATGTAATCCAATCTTTGATTGGAGATGGAAACATCACCATCACCCAGCGTCAAAGTGATGTTGCCCTCATCCGCACCCTCTTGACTCGGAGTCCAATAGCCTTGCACATAACGCATCACCTCCCCCCAGTTAAAGCTGTGGAATGTCCCACTTGTATAGTGATCACCCCCACCAAGCACATAACTCATAACTTGCTGATGAGAAATCTCCTGGTGGCCAACCATGCTATTCACTGCAATAGTAAACGCACGAAGGGTGTCGTTCTCGGGAACACTCTTGCCACGGTCCCTATATTCATGCTCAATGCGCCGAATAGCGTAGGCTAACGCAGACAAACCGACGTGCAAGGACATCGAAGACTTTGTGATATAGTCTGTCAGATAGTACAGAAAGGCGTTTGCATCGGACCCGGCACCAACAAATTTGATGTCCGTGTTGCATTTCATCAGGAAGGTTACTAGTGGCGTGAAGTAAGTCATCTTTGGATGTGTCTTCTTGACCGTGATTCTCATAGATTCAGGATGGAATACAGTTTCAGGTTGAATTTCCCCTGTTATCCCAACCCTGCAGTTCTGGGGGGCTTTAGGTTCTCCTCGTGCCAAGTACTTCCAGCAGGTTGCGGTATGCTCATGCATGTTATATTCGACTAGAAGCTGGTTGGTATAATGCCCGAAATCTATCCAAAAGTCGTGGCACAACATCTCGTTGAGCACCGGACCCTCCACAGCCCCAGGGTGAACACTTCCACATCCCGTGAGCTCTCGCTCCATCCGCTTGCTCCACGCTTGTTCAACCAATCGCTCATTATCCTCCCCAAGAAAATTGCCGTGCATAATCGATTCCAACCATACTTTCAACTTCTCGCGGTGCGCCGGAGATTTCAGCAGCATTAGCCGAAGCTTACGAGGAGAAGGGTGGCCACGCAACCAGATGAGCATATGACAATGTAACGTCCCTCGCCCCTGGGCCTCTACAGTCCCGTAATAACCTTCACATCGTCCGTATAAACCAGCACCTTCTTCGTTGAAGCGGAGTACAAACTTGATGAAAGCCCTCACGACAGAGTCAAAAAACACCGCACAGGCACCGGGCTTCTTTGAAGCTAGTACCCGCCGTTCCCATTCAGTAAGCGCCTCGCCTCGCAGTATGCTGTCAGTCGATGGACCGGAACACGCGTATATCTGCACCAGGGGGTTGTCCTTGTCTGAGGGGTTCAGAGTGATGAACAAGGAAGGAGCACCTAGACTGATCATCATGCCTCGAATCTCATTTCTCATTCGCAGTTTCTGCGCAGCACCTCCAGGTATCTCCCTCGCTAAGAGATTAATAGTCCTCAAAACCCCCAGTATCCTGCAGTCTTCCTCATTTTCTGGCCTGTACAGGGGGATTCCACGCAATTTCTCTGCCAGATGAACCAAGCGCACCTGATCAATACTGAGCAAGTCAGAAACAACGCGTCTATATCTCCCTGCGGGCGCCGAGAAACGAAGTCCTACGGTGACATTCTTCTTCCGGATGATGTTGTAGAACAGGAAAGCAAATTCACTGTCCTGTTGGAAGCTGTCATCGTCCATTCGAAGCATATGAGCCAGTTGCTCCTCCATGCTAACGTAACGCTTTCTCTTAGGATGATAGAACCCTCCAATACCCCAAGGGTCCAAATGTGGGAGAACCCACGACAGCAGGTATGGATTATTGAAATCGGGGATCAGGCAATCTCCCTTCTGTATACGGATAAACGGTTTCCCTGCGAGACATCTTTGTACTGCATTCAACTTCATGTCTCGATAGGCCAGAGGGGTCTGATCATGCATTGTGTAACCTACGTTCTCCATCAGCAATTCGTCTTGTGGATCGGATCGAGAGCTGGGTATCACGACACTCGGGTCCGGAGCGTAGGAAGAAATCACCCCTTCAATCGCATCGTCGTCGTTCACCCAAGCAACATCTACAGCAGCAGGTAATCCACTGTCGCTCGAGCCTTGAAACAGGCCATTGAGATACTCCTCACTGAATCCACGAAAACCTTCCACCCGCGCATAATGAGGGTTGTTTTGCAAAAGGAATTCTATTAGGAGCTTGACTCGACTTTTCCGAACCAGAACAGGATGGAACTTCTCTATGTTTGCGCGACCGAGCAGCTTCCCTTTACCAACAAACAGCACACACAAAGTGTCGCGGATCACATCCACCGAAGGAGGTAGATATTCGTTCAGTCGCATCGTATCCAAAGGGGAAACAATCACATTGCCCTTCATCCCTCTCTTAGTGTTTACGAATGTACCACCACGGCTGCCCTGATCTCCGAACGAAGCTTCCGAGGCAGGGTTACTGAAACGACAGCAGATGGAGTTCGTGCGTGCCCGGCATAACATAGCCTTCTCGAATACGGATACCTCTCGGAATGCGAGCTGAACGTCCGACGGCAGCGCCTCCCGCCCATAGTACAGCCAATTTGCGAGAGACAGCCTCGGCATGAGCCCTTCCTTCAAATCAAGAACACAGACTCTACAGATCCACATCCGGGCTTGGCACGTCACATCAGTCAACCCCCGAGGATGGAGGATGGCTCTACGGTACCCCTCGAAATTGTAAGACAATGGACGTACTTCCAAAGGCAGCTCGTCGTTTCGGAGCAAACGCAGATCGATCTCATTTGGTTCTGTCAGACGTAGAGCGCTAACACTCTCTCGAACAGCGCAAACAGCACAGGTCCCCATCTCCAAGTTACCCCGAGAGAAGTGGTCCTGCCACTGCCTAATTATGGCCTCTTTCATGCTGGGTGACGCCGGTTCCAGGTAAGCATCGTCTGAGTCCTCTTCTCTCATATCTCCAGGGACCACTGGCAAACGGTCACAGACCTGATCGTCTTCTGTGGGCGAATTGCGTGATGGGGCGGATAAAGACAACGAATCTACAACAAATTTATTCTCTATCATCTTCCTCGGGCCCGGCAAGAAAGTGAAGACAAATACGGTTTTTGGAGGGCAAGAAGAAACGCAGACGTGCGATCTCAACCGCGCCTTCAACACGTTTACAGTAGCATTAAAAACAGGTATGTTATGAAGGAGAGCTAGCTGTTTCAAATGCCTTCCCAGAATAAATCGATAGAACTCCAGAACTTCAGGTACAGGCATTATCGCAATACAGTAGTTCACGTCAGAGAGCTTCATCGCAATATTGTCCAGTTTATATGTCACAGTATGCATTCGATAATATTCATTGAAGCGTCGCACAGTGACAGTTTCACGACACGAGCCGCCATTTGGCAACATACGGTCGTAACTAATCTCTGTAGGCAAACGCCCAACAAACAGCAACAGGAAAGGAAAGCCAGTAAGCCAGTATCCTCAACAGAGCGACGGGGCACTCACCTCGGTCAAGTATTCCGTGATTCATCTGAGAATCACCGAACGATCCAACGATAAGATTTATAAGATTGAGATAACAAAAGGTTTGAAATGATTTGTGAATAGTTGGTAGATAGAAAGGGAGACGATGAAAGAAAGATCTGTTTTTATATGACATCCCACCACACACACCCAAAAAGGAGAGACAAAAAAAGGAGAGACAACACCTGCTTCCCCAACGAGCACTAAGCTTCGATTAAAAGCACAGTCGCCGACGATACCCAAAAATACCCAAAAAAAAAAAAAAAAGTACCGCCACCCACCAAAACTGACACCGCCACAAGCCAACGCCAACGAGATCGCCTTGCCGATCGCAAGAATGCATGAGACAACGGCCGCCATGTTTTGCCATGGTTCAAAACAACACAACAAACAAAACAAAAGCAAAAGCAACAACATCATCGGATCAGAAAGCAACCAGTCGATGGCCGCCGTGAACAGGGCAACAACCACACAGAAACCAAACAAGACGTGGGAGCTACATTTCCAAATCGCGGTTTTTAAAGTAGAGATAAACCTGTCCACTAAAGTGTCCAGGAAAACAAGCAATCGCTCAGAAGCTCTGTGCTCCGAGCTCTTCCTTGCCTCTCTTCCTTGAGCCTCTCTATAAAGTCTGTTTATTTAATCTCTCTTAATAAATTTATGCACAGCTAGTTTATAGTTACACAGATGCTGGGATGCGGCAAAATAATACACAATAAATAACATGGGTCTTGCAAGACACAAAATGTCCCCGACGCAGACAGGAATTATGATACAACAAGCTGGTGGTACACACATATAGGCGTTGTGCATGAGAATCGTGTGTCGTGTATTTATGATCCACGAACCGACGTGGCAGACATGCCCCGTCGGTGACTGGAGCTAGAGGAATCGAAGCCGGAGAGAGGTTTTCCTAGGATGTGAAGAGCCTTCCGGCGACTGCTGTTTACCGTGGGGGTGGCAGTTTCTTCTACCAATGGTGGGTCCGGGAATAGAGCGTATTGGCTTGGCGGTCCAATGTAACTTTGCGGTTCATCGTATGCAACTCGATCAGGGCTGATGATTGATCGTAGCGAGTTGGATATTGATGAAGACCGACTCAGGAGGGAGGTGCCAGTGCCGTTACGCGCGCTGGGGTTGGTTCCGGATCGATTTCGACTTTCAGCATGAGGGGTAGTATGATTTGATGTGGGGGCGGTGGGCTCGTTGGGTGTTCGCAGCTGGGCAGCGGAGAATGATGGTCGAAGTCGACGGGGCGTCATGGACCCGCTCAGGTGGTCAGTGCTGGACTGAAAATCGTCGAGGCGAGGCGGGGCAACGACTGATGCTTGTGATGACCCATTAATGGAGTCATTTATAGATTTGTTGTCTGTCGAGGTGCTTCCACTTCTATTGCGCAAGAGGTATCTTTCCATTGCATCTGCGTCTCTTTCTCGCATACGACTTGCAACGGGGGATAGGGCGGCATGTGATGCGGCTCCAGGCGCGAGGAGCCCATTCTTCGGGTTCAAAGAGCTTGAAGAGGATGGCGTTGTGGCGTGGTGTCCGGTTCTAGCATGGCTGAAGAACAGTGAACTGGATCCCGTGGAAGGCCGAGAAGGTGAAGACGACGCGGTCAGGGAAGCTTGCCCCACTCCATTATGGCCTTCTACATCACCACTATCAGAGGTTGCTGTTGTACGACTTGTTCCAGAACCACTTCTTAACCTAGGAATCAGATCCCTGTCCTTTGCTGGGACAGGTGGAGGTATTGGAATAGGCGATGTTCTTCCCCACTCGGTTCCTCTGGCAGCTGCCTGTGCGAAGACATTTCGCCGTCGCTCTTTATTGAGTTCGAACTGAAGTCGAACAGTTTCCTGTAGGGCTTCTCGAGTGCTAAACCTGTAAGGGTTTCAGTGGCCTTGCCAAAGTTAGAAATCCAAAACTACGAACGAATAAGCATAGTCAAGAGCAGTGAAGCCTTCGTTGTTCTTGACGGTATACTGGCAGCCCCGCTCAATCAATAGTTGAACGATCTGATTCACGGTTAAGTAATTAATTACTCATGGGCGGAGGACGAGCAAAATGAAAGACTTACAGATACGTGACCCCAAGAGCTCGCGCTATGTTTCTAATGAGCGAACCATCGAAGAAAGATATGAGTAGATGCTCACTAGTGAAGTGGAGTGTTTCCGATATTATCAGCGAGATTGACGTCGGCATCGAGGTCGCAGAGCATCTGACCATGAATGTGAGTAGACCGTACGTAAAAAGGGCAGGGGGAGGGTTCTGTACCCTGACTAGTTCTTCGTTCCCCCGGATTGCGGCAATATGCAGGGCTGTTTTACCGTGTACGTTCGACCAATCGAGTGTCCAAGGGTAGCGGTCAAAATAAAGGCGTGCCATTCGTAGGATTGCGCCGGTAGAATCTTGGGTCGAACTGGGTGTTGCATAAGGGTCCATAGGAGCAGGCTTCTGGTCGGCAAGCAGCATGAGGATGGTGTTGTTTTCAAAGTCCTAGTGACTAAAGGTTTAAACGGCTTGTACACCGGCGAAGACACACAACACACCTTGCTCAGCTCATGTTCATCATGCTCCGCACCAAGAAGGAACTCGAACGTTTCTTCGTGGCCCAGAACCGCCGCCCATGCTAAAGACGTGTATTTTCGAGGAGCCACATCGGTGTTTCGCATATCTGTCCGCTGGATGAGCCTCTTGACGAGGAAAAGATTGTTCTCTGGGAGTCGATCTGTCAGGTGGATCTGCAAGCGCAGGACGATGAGCTCACCCTTCACGGCCCTGCGCAGCCTGGCGGTTGGGTCTTTTTCGGCCATGAGGACGGGGAGGGGGAGGAGGTTGAGAAGGCGTCTATGGTCGAGGAACGGGGCGAAGAGGGTCAGAACCCAAGGAGGCAGAGGAGACTCGAGCAAAGCCCGCAATGTCACGTGTATTGAAGCAGTGCTCGCTGATCTGTGATATTGATCTGGTGCCTGATCCTTTTCCTTTTTGGCTCTCGTTATGCCCAAGGTCGTCTCCAGGTCTGCCGTATCGTCCTCGACCGATGGTGCGTTCTGTCCTTGTTTTATGTCGCGACTCTGTGTATTGAATCCGTTACAACCGCAGCACAACCCACCGCCTCGTCCGCTGCGGCCTTGCGCGTGTACTGTACGTGTTCAAGAACTTGTTTCGAACATGATATTTACAACATGTTTTGTGTAGACTGCATGTGTGGTGAATTCATCGTATGAGCTCTCATCCATCGCATCCCATACACTCGCTCAACCTGCGCGCAGCTTGTGATCGACAGGAGCCTGGCTTCGTTGCCTCGCCGCAAGACCGACAATGCCATCATCATCCGGGCGCAGGACACCGACGACGCGAAGGCCAGTGTTTTCAAGCTGAATGCAAAACCTACGGATCCCATTATACTTGAAAGGTGCGATCGAACAACGCTCTCAACAAACTGGCCATATCTGACGGGCAAACAGGGAGCAAGGCCACGAACTTCAACACCGCTTTGAATGTCCCCGTTGCTCTCTGGCAATTGGGTACCAGACAACCCCTCCGCCCGTAAAATCGGCACCGTTCTTGTACATCCTCTCTGGGGCTTTGTCTCAAGTGCAGGGCCAAGTGCCTGCAGACGCGTTCGACGGAGAAAACGATTTATAACATGAATCAGATACACAATGTTACAGATGATGTCTTGCCGAGAACTGTTGGAAGGGCTCGAGTTAGTGACAAAGTAGAGGCGGGTGGGGAGAGGAGAGAGAAATGGAAGGTGGAGTTCAGATACCGTTGTAGAAAGGAAAACTCACGACCGCGCACGCAGGCACGGTTCGTACAGTGTGAATAAGATGTGCATCATTGAGACTGCACGATATTGACGCCAAAAACTTACCTGGTGAACACTGAGCGCGAGCCATTGGTGAAAGCAAAAGGCAGGGAGAGGAAAAGAGAAAAATTTAGCGCCTTTATTTCGAGCCGAATTTGGCCATGTTTGGGCTCCAGGGCTTCACACTGGCCGTACCAGGGAACGTCCGCCATAAATACAGGATTGCGCAGCGATGGTCGTTCGAATCGACGAGCAAGCACCCGTCTCAACGCCTCGATAAATAGCGCCTGTGAAGCGAGCAACAAGGACTCGGACAGCATTACTGCCACTTTACCCAAATTTCGCAGCACCCGAATAAGCAGCGCATTTCAAATTCCGCCATTACGGCTCAATTCTGGTTTGTGTGACGCACTGACAAGAGCTCGTCCCCGCACTCCATCTTCTCCGTCTCCCCCGTTTATCCCTCCCACTCCGCGTCACCCGGCATGGAGTTGCCCTCTTCACGAGAGCTGGAGCTCGAGGCTCTGGTTCGCCAGCGGGACGGTCAGGTAGCAGAGCTCAATGTAAGCGTTGATGGTCCTTTCGTTGGTCCTGCGACGTGGGGTCGTCTCGTCTCGATTCCCTATCCCCTCGTAACCTTCTTTTCGCTCCTTTTGCTGAAATATGTTGCAATATAGGATGAAGTTACGCGTCTCCGTCAGTACATCGCACGCCAACCGCCGCCCTCGGCGACGGAACCAGTGACGCTGCCTCCGCCCCTCATGAATCTTCTGCTCCCCCATATTCAGAAGTCATCCCAAGACGCGAGCAGCTCGTCAACCGTTCTCAACGCTCTAACACAGCGAGTAAAGCTACTTCAGGAAGAGAACGACGAGCTGTATCAGATCCTCAATGTGAAGGAAACGGGCAAATTGAAAGAAGAGGTCAGAGCATTGAGGAGGGTTGTGCACAGGCTTGAGGGCTCGCTTCGAGGTACGCGTATTTTTCCGGTCAATTCAGTAGTGTCTCAACATCCGGTACTTTCAGAGTCGCATCAAGTAATCGACGCCCTATCGTAAGTCGCATTACATATCCTCTAGCTCCGAGCTAACCTCGGCGCTTGTTTTCTTTTGCAGGACGGAGCTAGACAAAGCGTATGAGACTGTAATGAACTCGTCGAAGCAAATCCCCAGTGCTCCAAATCCACAGCACGCGTCTCGGTCGCCTCGCAGCAACTATCATACCCCTGGACCGAACCAGTCCTCTAGCTCAGGAGGGATTTCGCGTTTGCCTCCAACGGGTCCAAGAGCCTTCAAGAAGCCCCGCCTCTCTGACCAAAGGCAATCACCCCCAGAACCCGTTCATCATCCCCTGCCTCCCAATCCTCGAACGAATGCACCTGCGTCCTCCCAGTCTCAATCCCATCGCTCTCAACAGCAGGGGCACAACAACAGCAACGCGAGTAACAACAACTCGAGAAATGAACAGAAGTCTGGCAGTGGTGCGGCGTTCCAGAAGTCGAGCAGCCGACCAACCAAGATGGAGGTCGATGAAGACGCTGGTACCAAAAGAAAAGAGAGAGGGAGGGAGCGGGAGAAGGATCAACGCGATCGCGGTGCTCAGCAGCCCAGCGATGACAGGGACCGAGAACGTGACGTTCAGAGGAGCACTCCGCGGGACAAGGATCGTGGTGATAACGATAAGGAGAGGAACAAGGACAGGGACCGTGGAGGAAAAGACCGTGAACGAAATGGTGGCGGTGGTGGGAGCGGGAGGGAAAGTCGAGAGAAAGAGCTGAACAATTCTACCAATAATAGCGGGAGTGGGAGAGGCCCTGCTCCGAGAAGAAATGGTGTCTTCCAGGGAAATTCTGGTCGAGGAGGTCATCAAGGTGGTGGCCGACGCAATAATCCACCGAACAATGGTCAAGGACAAAGCTCGTTGGCTGAACGAATGGGCTTATAGAGGATTGCCGACCCTCGTACTGGTGCGTTCCCTCCGCAGGACTCATTTTTTTGGTGGATCTGTTTCGTCAACTTTCATTGCTAGATTGTTTTCTACATGTGGACTTCACTGCGGGTGCTTCCTGGCTCATGGGAAACAATTAATTGGCGTGGCTCTCATCTTATCTGTTCCTCATCATTCTTCCTTCTGTTTTCAACACTCATTCCCCTTCTTCTCTGATACTGTATATTATAGCGGGTACGATTCATTTTCATCCTGTTCATCTTGTAAACATAGCTGACCCTCCCGCGTTTATTGACGTCCGTCCCTGTTCTGTCATATGTACCATAGTCATCCTATTCACCGTTGTCGGTTTTCTCGCTTTCCTAATTCTCTTGCTGTTGTCTTTTCTTAATCATGGCTCTCCTCTCTTTGTGTGCTTCTCTCTCCCTCTCGCTCGTGCTGTCCATAGTTATTTATTTGACGGTTTTTATACAATGCTTTATGGGACATACGTACAGTACGACTGTCGGTTGATCTTTTCCTCTCCCGCTGCCTCCTTCAACCCCTCCTGACTTTCCAAAAAATTTGTTGGAAGGTCGGTTTGTTTGGCCAAGGATCTGTGAGGTATGTGGTTCACCTGACCGTTCATTTCAGTTGCTAACATTCTTATCCTTATCTTTCGACAGTTTGTCACTTGGCCTTTCCCTTAGAAGGACCTCTCTCTCGATGTCCAGTGGGATTTGACGAACATTAACCTTATACGGGCCCCGATATTGGCGCGCATTCATTGCGTCATGGTCCCCGTTCCTGGTGCTGTTTCCCTCGTATCATCACCTTCAATTCGTCACATTGTACGTACCGGGATGGAATCCCGGATCGTGACTCTACATCTCTGTCAGCCGGCGCTCCTAGTGTGTTTTTTCGACCATTCTTTCTTTATGTTATCGTTATTTCTGGGTTGTCTGGACTGTGTTTTCTTTGGGACGTATTCGGGCTGATCTCATTCCATTTATGTGTTCTTCATTATCATTATTCCTATTACTTTTCTATGTTTCGCCCGGCGCTTATCTGACTTTGTAGAGTATTACATGCGATTTCTTTCTCCGGCTATTATGAACCCCTTCGTAGACTCGGACACCACTTGGTTTCGCGTCGTTGTTAACTTTTCTGTTCATCCTATCCTAACTCTGCGTCCACAGTTTGCCACTCATTGGACTGTCGTCCTTTCCCATGGCCAATTATCGTCGTTTCCATCGCTCCAACTATCCTAATACCGCACGTCACCTCTCCAGGCGTCGTGACCAGGAACAGGGCGTCTCACCTCATCAGTTTCACCTTCAGGCTCCATGATGCATCAAACCTGTATCACTAGGTATCAGTATATGTGTACCATCTGGCCATATCCCATCTGATTACTCTCAATTGCATGTAGCACTTTTGATTAATTAGATTCCTTCGGGGAACCGATGAATCGGGCCTTGGTCTATTACTTGCGGTATGTGTACAGGTTGTGTTCAGAAATAGTCAAGAAGCAGGAACGCCGGCGACCTACTCATCCAGGTGCATGTGGGTGGGTCGTCGCTTGGCTGAGCGCTGAGCGCTGAACGGCTTCCACAACCCGCTACGGGACCCGTTTTTAGAACTGCGCGCCCCTACAACTTCGGGGGACAACTGCGCCGCGGGCAATGCGGTGTGTCACCAAGTTCTCTTCAGGGCCTGGAATCGCTTCTTTCTTTCCGTCCAACCGTTGGGCGTTGCGGTCGACCGGAATGATTCATCAGGGTGCCATGCTCGTCGGCGAGTGCTGGGAGAGTTGTCTTTGAGGTATCCAATGTCAACAGTCGCCATGGCCGTTGAGTGCGTTGTTGGATGTTGGGCTCACACGTCCTCAGATGGTGGCACTCAAGATTATCAAAGTCATGATGAAGCAATGTTCAATGTTCAACGTTAAACAACTATGATTAAGCTAATGTTTAAAATAGCAAAAGGTAACTACTACCAAGTATAAGCTACTAGATTGTTTTTACATACAAGAAGGGGTTGAACTTGGGTTCGAACAAGGACAAACTGTACAGATGAATGTTCGCAGAAGATTCGAATGAGGTGCGTGAGGTAGATGATGGGGGCGCGAAGGTCGTATGCTGGATGCGTGGGCAAGATGGGGAAAAAACGACAAGATAAGAGGGGAGGTGTCAAAAAATGTATGTATGCGAACACGATTTAAAGGAGTGGCTGGATTAGAGGGTTACAGTAGGGTAGGGATGAATGCGGGCAATGTCCAAGAGGCAATTGAGAATGGTTTGAGCGTAATGCAAGTCGTAGTCGTACTTTTGACGGCGTCCGGACGGACTCACGGGTTTGGTGGTACAATCAGATAGAGCCCTCACTGTGTCGCAGAGGAACGCAGGTTCTTGTTGCTCGAGTGACGGTGCATGGTAAAGAACTTGAGGCAGGTCATTGCAACACCACTCTTAGCCTTCGGATCCTTCTCTGATGATGGTGATGTGCTTGTCGATTCTGTTTTCACTGTTCCCGCAGCGGACGACAGACTGAAAAGACTAGGAAGGCGCTTCACCGACTTTTTCTCCGGAGCGGTTGGGGTTGGGGCAGGGGAGCCGGAAGCCGGAGATAGTTCGTGCAGCTCGGGCAAATAAATGGGGGTCACTGGAGCCCGGATATTTGCCTTGAAAAGTGGAGAGGAGCGTGCGCTATCTGGAAGCGGAGGCACGGGTGGAATGGGAGACGAGGCCCGGGACCGTGTAGGAGTGGTTGGCGGAGAGTGCGGCACGGAGACAGAGGTCGTGCGCCGGTGCTGCTGCTGCCCATCTCTCGGGGAAAGGAACGGGCTGGGGACGGCGACAGACGGCGGGGATTGCGGCTCGAGGTTTGAACGGGTCCGGCGCTTGAGAGTGTGGACGACTGGATCCCGGCCGAGATGGTCGAAGGAGCGGGACTGGACAAGGCTGCGAGGCGGGGCAAGGCCGGGCGGAACAAGCGGAGAGCTGGTGCGTTGGCGGCGCCTGTCCCGGGCCGAGAGATGAGGAGAGGGCAGAGGCGTTTGGATGGGCTCTGGAGAGGGCTCTCTGGGGGGAGGAGAGTCTGGACGGTCAAAAAACGACATGCTGGCTGGCTGGCTGGTGCCCTGTCCAACGCCGCGTTTTATATATGCACACACCCAGCGCGCCAGATGAAGATCGGCCTCAGATCTCAGATCTCGATCACCACGCACCAGTTCCATTTATGGAATGCAGCCTTGCATTTCGGACAATTTATCGCGCTTCCAGTCTTGGTCTTTCCTTTTCCAATTTCTTCCTGCTCCCTCTCCACTTCAGTTGGCCCCGTTGGCTGTCCTCTCTTTCGATCTCTGCCACTACTGATCAACGTTAGCGACGACGACGAGCCCGCTTCATTCATCCTTTCTCGGACTATCTAAGATTTTCAGCCTTGTCCACAACAACGTCCTTGTACTCTTTGAATTCTGATATTTCTATGCGCTTCTAATGCGCTCCTACATGTGTCTACACAAAATAAAAAGACTTTCTTTTTCTTTATGTGACATGTGAATAAATAGGTACCTCGATGTACTGGAAGGCGTGCAAGGGACACATTCAAGTCCACTTACAATCGGTTTGAGCGCTTGCGTGCGTGCCTGGCCGAAACGCTGAAAGACCACACATCAAACAAAGAACTTCATTCTCTCACACAACCTCCGCCGAGTTGGATTTCTCATCAAACCCGAGCGCGCACGCCTCACCCCACAACCGCCCAACGTTCAACGTAAAACTGCAACACCCCGACTCGCACCGCTGAATCAAGTACGTCTGAATCCCACTGTATTGTCTGATTGTCTGACTCGATGACGCTCGCTTCCCATGAGGGGTTTCACTTTGCGGGAGACCCTCTGCGACGACTACATATAGGTATCACCATCAAGTGAGGCGGTGCGTCCGATGACAATGGCCATCGGGGCAAGTCGTGTTGTTGCCAAGTGGACCAACGCAGAGTTGCATACCAGCACGGTGTCGCATCAAAAAGATAAATAAGGCTCATATTACCTGCGACCCTTTGCGACCGCCACCAGCCGCCACAGGCTCCCGACGAGCAATATTATGGAGGCTCATTAGCATTGCTCCGAGCGGCACGGTGGGTTTGCGACCTTTTACGATGTCCTTCGTCCTCCCTAGTTGATCACAAGTTATTGCAACGCCCTGAGCAGGCCCCAGGTCACAGATCAGTCAAGATGCCTGTCGCCTCGCAGGCTTTACAGCGATTGGCAATGACGCCGTCCACGGCTGGTCCACGGCGCTTCGGATCCCACACACGTATCAGTCGGTAACTAAATACTCATTTTCTCAGTGTTATTCCGGATATCCAAATCGATGATATGCACATAACTTCATGGGGAAACACAGCGAAATTACCTTCGTTGTGCTGGCCATGAGTCGACTTGGCGATATACGTGGTCATATATTTATCACCCCATACATGCTGCGTATTGACTTTTGGCGCCGGCATGGCCAAGATCTGAGCATCGTGCAGCTCTCCAAGTCAAGGTCCTTTTCCGTCTTCGTCACGACCCACTCATTTCCCCGTATTCAGGGACGCTCATATTATTCCATCTGTCGTAGTCTGTTCCTCTTGAAGAACCGGCGACTGTGACGTACCGACACGCGAGGTCCGCAGAGCAAGCGAGGTAGGCTAGGCTGCAAGTCGTGTCTATTGACATCATGCGATACAAACATTCAAACTGCCGTTTCTGGCCTTGAAATGTTCTTCGGCTGCCATGGTTTTCTGTTTACCCTGTGAAGTCCGCAATACTGAAAAGCTGTATAACGATACGATTTATACTTCGAGGTGCGTGTTTGCAAGCCATTTTTAATTTATCACCTGAAAATACTACACGGGGCGACTAAATCGGACGAAAGGTTCGGCCAGGCGACGACTCGTTGTACAAGCATTGTTGCCTTCCAACCTTCAATTGAATTCAACGGTACCAATGGCTGTGTCTGGCCGCTTTGACTTTTGACACGAACAAGCGAAATCAGCAATAATAACGAAATTTTCTTGTAGTAGCAGTAGCGAGTCTGTCGGCCCCCTCTGACAGTCGCTGCTGTAGGCTTGGTATTTGCAAGAGTCAAATTTTGGGCAGGCGTTTGTTACACCGAGGTGATGGCTCCCTTAGCAATTTCGGCTGCTCTAAATCCGACCATGTCACGGAAGCTGCCAGTGCGACGGACCTGAGCGTCGAAAGAGCGGGAAACGTCACTGAGTAGGTGCGTGCAGCTGATGTATCCAGTGTCTACTGCTGCAACTGGATAGATTTAGATCACAGAGTTGGGCTTATGATTCTCATAGTGAGTGCCACTTACCAAATCGCTTCTTGCGACTCCACAGGCAACAGTTCATTTTAATCCTCTACAACCGCTCTTTCCCCTAGCCTAGTCGGTGCCGCCGCTGTCCTCGATATTCGCCGAACGGAGAGGACCGTAACGTGGAGCAGCGAATAGCACAGCTGAAAGTGACAAAGAAACAAAGAAAAAATTCTCATTCGCTTCGGAATATATGTCTATGGAGACACTTATTCATAGTATTGAACCGGTGCCAGACCGCACCACACATGTCCAGTCTAGCTCGAAGCGGCCTCATGTGTGCGTGCCCAGCACACCTGTCGATGTGGTACGATTTCTCCTCCCCAAAATTCCGGTCGAACTATCCCTCGGTAGCGCTCACGCTCAGATAAACTGATTAGTCAAGGCCCAGAAGCCTAGAAAAAGCTAAAATTCTGCTAGGAAATTTTGCAATCCGTGCCTCGAGTTGATATACCCTGGTATGACTCGGTGAATCGTCGATCTGTTCGGAACGTACTGCGTGCACTAACCCTCGGTGATTCTCTCCATTATTCGGCTTGCCATTGTCCTCTTGAATCGACCTCATGATTATCATCTGTAATGAGGATACAGCTGATTTATCACATTGAAAAGAATTGGAAAACACGCCCTGGATGCAATACGATCTACAATATAAACGGCTCAGGGCGCTGGCAATGTGTCTTGCCTTGCACGATCTTACGGTGAGAAAAAAACGGCGTTAGCGAGAACTACTTCCTTGAATTCCTGTGCCTTTGGCCTAATCCTATCGGCGGATGGCGCAGTCGGTTTTCGAGCTCGAGCTTGGAAACCGTTACCTCATGATCACTTGTCAGCGAAGTCAAAATACTACCAGAGAGAAAAGATCGGACTCGGACCCGGACTAAAGCTTAAGCTTTCCTCAGGATACAAGCAACGAGGAATATCGATACCAATTAAAGTGCCAGAAAAACACGAGCAGGCAAATTATGCATGAAAAACTCCGTTGGTAGTGAGGTTTTTCCATGAATGTGGCCGGGCTTCTTCAGATTGGCGGTGTCAGCGCATTCACGGGAAATCTGAGTTTGTTTCAATGCGCTGAACATGAGTTCTACCACGTACAAGCAAGCTCTGGACTCGCTAAAGTACGTATTTATTCAGGATTGATACAGCCTCGCTGTGATGATCAAGACAATCATCTTCCCAGAACAGAAACTCGCTAAGTGATGAAATTTCCTTTTATCGAAGGCAGCATACCAAAAGAACTCGTGTTGACCGGGTCCCGTGCCTCCAAAATCAGAACAAAGGCTTGAACAGGGGGGACGTTCAACGGAAAGCATCTCGCACTTTGAATATTTTTGAATTTGAAGTTCGAGGATACCTGAATCAAGTTCGACCTAGTGAATTTTCCTCCGGAAAACTTCGGTGACTGAAAGAGCCAGGTATTGATTCCTCAATGCCACTCAAGCTCAATCCAGGTGCGTGCAATTCGGTCAACAGAAGTTGCTGCCGAAAGCGTTGAGAAACTTGAGCTCAAGCGCGGCACTATAGCACGTGGAGTCGGCTTGCCTTCATTGGCCGTGACCGGTGCTGCATTAGAAGGTCCTCTCGTCGTCTCCCCGTCATCGTCGCTCCCATTGTGCACGCCAGGTTTCACTGACTCTCTACCGATTCATACCATAGGCACATTGATCTGATGGACTCTCAATGATAGCAAAAGTCAGGACGCTGACCGATCTGCTAGTCAGCCATTGCAATCGGGACGTCGGTGTCGCACACGGGGACTGAGATGTCAAGCCTCAGACACCTCGAACAAGATGAATCTCCTTACACCCCCCAAATCTCTCCTCGCCGATACCTAGATCCCTTGGCTGGACGTCGCGATGGTCTTCATTGCTTTGATCGTCTTCTGTTCTCTATGTCGACAGACAGTCGCAGATCATTCCATTGGGCCGAAGAACGACCCTCGCGGACAAGAGATTCCCTTCCAATTAGAAACTCCTATCCATGCCGTCCCAGCCACTACATCTTCGTTGTCAGGCACTGCGTCGTTTATGGCAGGGCTGCCACTGGCCACTCCAACGTCACCGAGTTCATCTCTTAGCTCAGATCTACCGCTGCCGCTGGCAGTGGCTTTAGACGGCCCGTCTGTCCTCGTTTTGCCCCTTGGTGACACTTCGCCAGCCGTCAAACCGCAAGCTTCCGAAATGGATAGCCCTCAAAGGCCGCTTCTCATGGGATACTATCCCGATTGGGTGGGGGACGACTTTCCCCCCGAGAATATAGACTTTTCGCGTTACGACTGGGTGGATTTCGCCTTTGCAGTACCGAACTCACAGTTCCAGCTGGAATGGGATGACGACGAAGCACCAAGACTGTTGTCAAGGCTCATCGCAGCTGCCCATACTGCCGGAACCAAGGTCAAATTGAGCATTGGGGGGTGGACAGGCAGCAAGTAAGGGCATCTTCGTTCTGTCTTCGCTAGTTTTCATGGACGTTGACAGGTACTTTTCGCCTGCCGTTTCCACAGCGGAAACCCGGAGGACTTTCGCCGGCAACATACTCAGTGTCTATCGCACTTACGATCTGGATGGCATCGACATCGACTGGGAGTACCCCGGTCATGAGGGCAACGACGGCAATCTGTACAGCCCGTTAGATACGAGCAATTTCCTCGCCTTCCTGAAAGTCTTGCGAGCTACCTTGCCTGCCTCTGCCAAAATCTCTGCCGCCGTGCAAACGATCCCTTTCCTTGGAGACGACGGAGATCCTATACCTGATACTTCGGAATTCGGCGAGGTCTTTGACTGGATTTTGCTCATGAACTACGATACTTGGCAATGTGAGTACCTTCCTGAATCTCGTTGGGATAATTAACTCACCAATGATCACTTAGCCACCTCGCCTCCTGGGCCGAACGCTCCTCTTTACGACGCCTGCAATAATTCAACCCAACCGGCATCGAGCGCCTCCGCTGGGGTGGTAGCATGGGTCAAGTCAGGCTTCCCTGTGTCCAAGCTGGTCCTTGGGCTGCCTTCTTATGGCTACGTGCAGAGATCGTCTTCAGAGCGTCTCAGAACGCGATGGCACCAACTTCGAAGAAACCACCGCTGGCACGAGCACGAGGACAGTGAAAAACATCACGATCACCAGCCTGGCGGAGACTGGTGGGGAAACTGGGGACATGGACACAGCGGTGGTGACGACGATGACAACGACGATGGGAGTGGCAGCAGCGGTGATGATAACGACGATGAGCATTCAGGCCCTCCGCCTCTTCCCGCCAACCCTGGAGGTGGGACCCCTGTCATTGTCGACGACTCGGATAACCAGGTCCAATTCCGCGAGCTTGTGGAACAAGGCGCGCTGGTACTATCCCGCAGAGCAGACGGTGCTATTCAATACGTCGGTGGTGGTGGGTTTGAAAGACGATGGGATTCCTGTTCCGAAACACCCTTTCTGAGGTCAACGGCTTCGGGTCAGATCATCACCTACGATGATCCAGAATCTCTAGCACTCAAGGCTAGATTTGCGAAAGACGTCGGCATGCTTGGCATTAACATCTTCGACATCCACGGAGATACTGACGGGGCCCATCTTATCGATGCCATTAGAGATGCGATGAAAATGTAATTCATAGATCGAATATCACGGTCGTATTAATTACCATAGCTTGTGTAGAACGATGCTTGTTCAAAGATCAAAATCATCATCGTCGTCCTTCTTCTTAGACGCAACTCTGAACAGGGGATCTGAGCGGCTGGTACTGGCTTTCTGAATAACGCCTGAGAGATCTCGATTAATGATAGCCCCTCATTCGAAGTTTTTGGAACCATACCACTTGTTGCAAGCCGGAGTTCAAGGGCCGCTGTATCAAAAGTGTCGCTGTTTCCCAGTTCCTCGAACCCTACTAGTCTAAAAAGCAGTCAGTCTCGCAGATTGAAGAGCTTATGTTTTTATAACCGACCTATCCGCTGTGACGCCATCAACGAAGCAAACGACACAGGGCAATACTTTTACCGACAGTTTCTCCACTAGCCAAGGGATGTTCTCGACAAACACTCTGAAGAAGCGAGTGTTGAAGTATTTTGGGGCAAGTTTCTGCAATCTCATAAGCGGGGATTCGGAAGAGTTAGGAAGAATGCGCTAACCCCAAGATGTTTGTCCATAATTTCGCATCGCTTGAAGTTGGTGTGGTAGAAATGTACAACACATCGTTTCTCTCGTCTAATACGAGGATCAGAGATGGACACGAAAGGACGAGTGAAACCCACATACGCTGTCGTTCGAATGACTTCCTTCTCATCGCTAATTTCTCCGTAAGTTCCATGCTCGTTTGCTTGTAGGTCCTTGACGCGCTCCATTCTGCGGAGATGGCCCCATAGTTAGGCTCAAGTTGAACGTGGTTGCCTGAGCAGGTAGCAGATAGCACCTCACTCGTTCTTGAGAAGCTTCAAGGCATGCTCTCTGATAGAGAAATTGGAGTCGTTCTCGATCTCTTCTTCGAGCTCAGCGAAGATCGCGTCCTCGTCTTCATCTTCGCTGTCGTCTCTTCTGTTCCGCGAACCTTTTGCATTGGGCTCGACAAGACGTGACGCAAGAGTGGCTGCTCTAGAGCTGTCGAAAGAGATAATGTTCCAACGATTACTCGCAGGTGGTTTGAAGAGGAAGCTTACCTCGACATTGCGGGACGATGGCGGAGGAAGGGTTTTGATGGTGGTAGAGATGCAAAACCAAACTAGGCTCATTGGCCGGTTCCTGCTAATTGCAGTGGATCAAAACTCTTCCTCTTGCATCATCGCACCGGCGCTCAGCATGAAGTTGGTCAATCGATACATCGACAAGCATGGCGCGGTACGTTCCGTCGAGATACCCTTGTATCGACGACCGATTGAGTCCTAACAGCACCAGTAGGGCCATGTAACCCTACGCCCCGAAGACAATGAAGATATGTGGCATCTATACAATTTAATCAGCGAAGGCGACTCTGTTAGAGCCACCGCGCTGCGGTCAGTCGTCTTCCTTCTCTGTTCCTCCAAAGCTCTAAGTTAGGCCGTAGGCGAGTGCAGAATGTCTCTTCGACCGGGTCAACAGAATCCCATCGAGTCCGAACCAATCTCACCATCCAGGTTTCTAAAATAGAGTTTTCTCCCTCAGCAATGCCCTCTCAGGAAGGGGCCGGAGACCAAAACCCCTCTGGTGGAATGCCGGCTGCATCCCTTCATATATCTGGTCCCGTCATTCGCGAGAACCAGTACGTCAGGATGGGGGCCTATCATACGCTCGATATCGAACCGAATCGCGACGTGCGCATAGAAAAGCTCGAAGGCTGGGACAGTGTCGCTCGTTCAAGGGTTGAAGAAGCCATTGTCCCCGGTCGAGGAGCAGAGGTGGCCGCAGTCGTTTGTGGAGAGGGCACTGCAGCGTTCTGCTTACTATCCCAGCATATGACGATTGTGCCTCATCGAATATCGATGTCCATCCCTCGAAAGGCAGCTGCAGCCGGAACGTCCCAACACGAGAAAGGATTGGGCAAATTCTACGCCCAGATCTTCGAGTCGTTTCTCCGCCACATACCTTATAATGCCCCCAGCCTCCGTGCAATAGTCATCGCTAGTCCTGGCTGGATTCGTGACGCGGTCTTCGACTACCTCTCTGCTGAAGCTCTCAAACGAGGGGATAAACCTCTTCAAAAAGCCCTCAAGGAAAAAGTCTTGAAGGTTCACATAAGCAGTGCTCATGTTCACAGCCTGGTGGAAGTCCTCAAGAGCCCTGAAGTTCGTTCATACGCGTGCACCAGATATAACACCAAAGCTTATTATTCTACAGGTCTCTCATCAATTGAAAGAGGCCAAGTTCGCGAAAGAGGGTATTGCACTGGATCGGTCTGTATGCTTGCCTGCTGCTTTGTGCCGGTTCTCACACCCCCCCCCCCCTCTAGATTCTTCAAAATGCTCGGCTCAGATGAGAATCGAGCATGGTATGGGCCAGATCATGTGCGACTTGCATCTGAGCGAGGTGCCATAGGCACACTTTTGATATCTGACGACCTCTTCCGGTATGTAATCTTTGATTGCCAAATCATCGTTTGTGTTTATGGGGAAAATCCAGTTCAAGCGATCCAGCCACACGCAAGAAATATGTGGCAATGGTTGAAGCCGTTCAAAGCAAAGGAGGAGAAGTGATCATGTTTTCGAGTATGCATGAATCCGGCCAACGTAAGGACCAGCCTTTATCTGTCAAAACGATGTGGCTGACTTCGACCGCCAGAGCTCAATCAGCTCACTGGTATTGCTGCAATATTGACATTCCCTCTAGACGTAGAAGTCGTCGAAGCAGAAGAAAAGGAGGAGGAAGAGGAGCGCAAGCGTCGGGAGCAGGCCGAGGCCGATGCTGAGTCGTAGCCGAGGACGCCTGATGTCATATATATTGATTTAATTTCAACCGTCATCTTCAATATTCGATCGCGTCCTCGCTTCGATGCTCAGATCGAAACCAAAATGAGACTTCTAGTGCAGTTCCGAGTCAATGCGCTGTTTCCTTTCTCTTTCCCCTACTTTCATCGTCCTTCTCTCACTTCCCAGAATACTCAAAGCCAGCATGTCGAAACGCCCGCACAGTCCCCAAGAATCCGATATTGGCACAAAACGCCCGCGACCAGCTAGTCCGAAGCCTTTCAACCCTATCAAGGTTGCAACACCAGAGGCAGCCGCAGCAGTGGACGCCAACCCACCTGCTAAGCAACTTGTGGAGGCCCTGGGTGACGTGGTCAAGAATCCTGATAAAGGCGATTGCGTCGTTTATTGGATGAGGATGCATGACCTCCGCAGTATGTCTCTGTTGTCATCGGCTCGAGAGTCAACTAACAAGTTTTATAGTTTCAGACAATCGCGCGTTTTCGAATGCCTGCGAGCAGGCGCGTCGGGATGAAATTCCAGTCATCGTGCTTTTTGTCTTCAGTCCCCAGGACTACATTGCACACGACCGTGGCGCACGCAAAATCGACTTTACATTGAGGAATCTAGCCATCCTTAAGGTATGTGGCGTCCCGAGATTTAACACTTCGTGGCAAATTACTTAATGGTGCTCGGATAGAAAACCTTGGCGGATATGGACATCCCTCTGCACACAGTGACTTACGTACCACGGAAGAAGATTCCCGAGAAGGTGCTCAACCTTCTCGGTAGCCTTGGCTGCAAACGTCTTTACGCCAACATTGAATACGAGGTGGATGAACTTCGCCGCGACATAAAGCTATGCGAGCTTGCCCTTCCACAACGAGTGCAAATCAACCTTAGCCACAACAAAGCCATCGTAGAGCCTGGCGTCATTTTCGCTCCGAGTTCTGGAAAGCCTTATGCGGTGGGTTTAGAAGCCATTTTTGTTTCTTCGCGTGTCTAACTGTCGTATAGGTGTACTCTCCCTATAAAAAACAGTGGCTCAAAATTGTAAATGACAAGCTAGAGCACTACCTGGAGGAAGCAGCAGACCCCACAGCCAATGATCCCTCTGTAAGGGAGTCCGAAACATTTGGGCCTCTTTTTGAAACAGAGATACCCTCGTCGATCCCAGGGTTTGAGTTGGACGATGCGGATAAAACCAAAATGACTGAAGTATGGCCAGCTGGAGAATCAGCAGCGCGTGAGGTCAGTCGATAACCTTTTCGTATTCTCGCCTCTAATCATTCGCCACATTAGATTCTCCTTCGTTTTTTGAACACCAAGGCCAGGACCTCTCAGCTTGGTCCTGTGAATCCGCTCGCGGATGGTGCTGAGGACGCGGCGAAGCACAATCGCGTCGTGAAGTATGGAGGGGACAGGGACCGAGCCGATAAGGATACAACCAGTCGCTTAAGGTGAGACATTGTCGTGAGGCGTCGTCACATCTTTCACCACTCAGCGTAAATTATTTTAGCCCGTACTTCTCCTCAGGCGTAATATCTGTCCGCGAAGTCTTTCGAACGACGATGAGGTTGTTCGACATAAAGAAAATCGACGTGAACTCGAACGCCGGAGTTGGGACGTGGTTCTCAGAAATCATCTGGAGAGATTTCTACACGGACGTTCTAGCCTCTTTCCCCCGAGTCTCCATGGGCAGGCCATTTCAAGAGAAGTTTTCTGCAGTCGTGTGGGAGAATCATCAGTCTCCTGAAGAGAGCAGGGGCCCTGCCTCCAAGGATTCCGACTCTGAGGCCCTCTCGCGATGGAAACAAGGGAAGACAGGGGTTCCAATTGTTGACGCAGCAATGAGATGCATTAAAGAAATGGGGTGGGTGCACAACAGGCCGAGGATGATCGTTGCAATGTACCTCACTAAACACCTCATGATTGACTGGAGGGTTGGCGAAAGAGTCAGTACCTTCAGTTGCTCATTCTGTTTTGGTCGTTTTACTGACTCAAATTCAGTATTTCATGGAGAATTTAATAGATGGAGATCTGGCCTCGAATGACGGGGGTTGGCAGTGGAGTGCGAGTACTGGAGTTGATCCCTGTCCTTATTTCCGTATCTTCAACCCTCACTCTCAGAGCACGAAGGTCTGTCTACTTGTCTTGATGTAGCTGAGTCTACTTTCTCACTCGGCATGTATAGACGGACCCATCCGGAGATTTTATCCGGTATTGGGTTCCAGAATTGTCCAAAGTTCGAGGACCTGGTGAGTTTGGTCGGATTTGCTTGCGAACCTTGACTGATTCGATGCCCAGATTTGCATACGCCTTCAACTTCTATTGTTGACAAGCTCAAGTATCCGCGCCCCATTATCGAGCACAAAGAAGCGCGTGAAAGGGCAATGAGGAGGTTCAAGAATCCAGGAAGCACCTAGGGCTGTATTTGTATGATTATCGAATTTCTTGGTATTTCGCATTGTTCTTGTTTATTTGTCACTATTTACCGTAGCTCAATGAAATCCTTGAACGCAAACACCTACATACAGCTGTGATGCGAAGCGCCTCGTTGCCTAGCAACTAACCCTATTTGGCACTATTTGTCATCCCGCCTCATTCCCGCGTCGGCAATTGGGCGCACCAACCCAAACTTGGATGGCATTATCCGCGTCCCTGCATTGTTCTTGGGAGGATAAATAGTGGGCGAGCAGGACTGAGATTCCCCAGCACCTTACGGTTGACCGAAGTTGCTCACCCACATTTTTCTTTCCTCCCCATCTTCCCCCAAACCTTTCCCTTCACGCCCCTCCACGATCAAGCACTTTGACTAGTCGCTTTGATTACCCACCCTCATTTACTACCATGCCTTTCTCTACCGCCAACACCTCTTACGGTCTCTTCCCCGCTGCTCCCTGCAGCCCCAACGCCTTCAGCCTCTTCGGGTCCACTTCCAACCCACGAGACAACCACGTCTTGTGCGAGGAGTTTGGTGCCATTTTGCACCCGTCGGCAAAGCAGCAAGCGAAGGGCAGCCGCCGCGCCGGCAGCCCCCTCAGCGACAACGCGTCTTACTCGTCGTCCGCCAAGTCGACCAAGTCTTCCTTCAAGCGCTGGTTCGGTTTCAACTGAAATCTCTATCAAGGGATTTTTGAGTTGTGAGTCGTCAGCGCTGGAATGAAGGTGTGGTCGTGGTGTGCTGCCCCTAGCTGTGCGTCCTCAGCCCCAAGTTAAGGCTGAAGGAGGCCGACGGGGATCCAAGCGCCTCAGGATCCGCGGACAGTCTTCAGCGAAACAACGTTTCGTTTGAAGGATGCGTCCAGCCATAGGCTGCTCCGGCCTGGCTATGGGTCATCACGAGGATTACAGGATCTATAAATCCTCAATGTGACTGCCCTTCGCCGCAGAGCGCCCCGACNTTTGCCATGGAGGCTTGCCCAAGAAGATGGGCATGGCCTAGGAAGTGGCAAAGAGAATTCAAAAGCTTCTATAATGAAGCAACTATCCGCTTTTTTGCAGTAGAGGTAGAGACATTTTGACAGCCTATTTATCTTTCGTCCTTTCGACGAACTCGAATTGGGATGGGTTTGGACTTCACCATGGACACACTATTTATTATAGCAACGGACATTTAACATATGTACTGTACCAGNTTTTTTTTTGGATTGCGGACAATCTCTCTCGTTCAACGAGTAACTTATCTGTTTCAACGTTCAAAATCCAATCTCGCGCACTATCGTTGAAAGCAACAATTCTCGATATGTTTCAATGGATGCTGAATAAGAAATACACGCCAAAGTTTCCTGCGATTGTTGAAATCTAATACTCCAACCCAAGCCCATGCAAAGTCCCTGCCTCCTCTATGAAGCACCCTGTGAGCCGGATAGCAGTATCCCTACTCCTCTGCCAGCGGCGGGCAAACCCCTGCCAACACATCGCGCCACAACTACCGCAAGGTCAAGAACAGACTCCATCCTGAAAGAGAGCCGCCATAAATTAACCAGAACGCGTACGCTGTTGAAGCGGAAGGCAAATATGAATTTAAGCGTAGTTCTGGCGAGCCCACTTGGCACCCTCGACGAGGTTGATGAGGGAGGCCTCGGTTTCCTTCCAGCCACGGGTCTTGAGACCGCAGTCCTGTTAAAATCCAGAGTCAGTCAGTCGCACATAAAGATACTCCAGTCAGACTACGCACGGGGTTGACGAAGAGGAGGGAGTCAGGGAGAATCTCAAGCATGGACTTGAGGCGGTCCTTGATCTCCTGGTCTCCAGGAACACGAGGA
Organism: Candolleomyces aberdarensis; assembly: GCA_004126415.1. Taxonomy (NCBI): domain Eukaryota; kingdom Fungi; phylum Basidiomycota; class Agaricomycetes; order Agaricales; family Psathyrellaceae; genus Candolleomyces; species Candolleomyces aberdarensis. The sequence goes on from SDEE01000016.1 coordinate 188,392, forward strand.
GAGTGGATATCGTAGACACCGGGGCCGATCTGGTTGGAGTAGCCGTAGTGCTTGAAGGTGTTGAGCAGCTTCATGTCACTCTTGGAGGCCTCAATAGAGATGACATCAGCATCGAGGCGCTGAATCGAGGGGAAGATGTCGTCGAAGTCAGAGTAACAGAAGTGAGAGTGAGTCTGCAGCTTGTCGGTGACACCCGCGGTGGCGAGCTTGAAGGAGTCGACAGCCCACTTGAGATAAGCATCCCAATCAGCCCGGCGGAGAGGAAGCTGGAAACGACGTGTGAGTGACGAATTTGTAGACCGGATACGAATGACGGGTTAACTCACGCCTTCACGAATGGCAGGCTCGTCGACCTGGATAGCGCTGATACCAGCTTTCTCGAGGTCAATGACTTCATCACGGAGAGCAAGAGCGAGCTGCTTGGATTGAAGTTCGCGAGAGACGTCGGCACGGGGGAAGGACCAGTTGAGGATGGTGACAGGACCAGTAAGCATACCCTTCATGGGGAGCTTGGTAAGGCTCTGAGCATAGCTACTCCACTTGACGGTCATGGCACCAGGGCGGGAAACGTCAGAGACGATGATGGGAGGTCGGACATAACTAAACCGCGATCTTCAGGATCTCATTCGATGAGGGCGTGTCAAATATACGCACCGAGAACCGTAGCTCTGAACCCAGCCATTCTGAGTGAAGACAAAGCCATTGAGCTGTTCACCGAAGTATTGAACCATGTCGTTACGTTCCGGTTCACCGTGGACGAGGAGATCAAGTCCAATCTTCTCTTGGAAGCGAACGACAGTCTCAACCTCCTTCTTGATGAACTCCTCGTATTGAGCCTCAGTGATTTCACCCTTGCCGAGCTTGGCACGGGCCTGACGGATCTCCTTGGTTTGCTAAATCACGTATGAGGACAAGGCACATTGGGAGTTGTAAAATTCCACTTACAGGGAAAGAACCAATGGTGGTGGTGGGGAACTTGGGCAGATTGAGGGCCTTGGCCTGGATCTCCTTGCGAGTCGAGAAGGGGCTCTGGCGTTCGAGCTGCTCAGGGGTGATTGCAGCCACACGCTTGCGAACGGTGTCGTCGGAGTTCTTCTCGAACGCCCGGCGCTTAGCGATCGAAGCCTTGTTGGCCTCAAGAGCAGCAGCGACAGCAGAATCCTGAGATCCAGAGAGAACGGCAGCGATAGTGGCGACTTCGGATGCCTTCTCGAGGGCGAAAGAGAACCAATCTTTCTGTTCCTCAGTGAGCTTCTTCTCGGAAGCGAGAGTGACAGGGGTGTGGAGAAGAGAGGAGGAAGTGGCAACGATGACGCGATCAGCACCGAGAATATCGATAGCTTGTTGAGCAAGCTTGATGGCGGCTGAGAAGTCGGCCTTCCAGATGTTGCGGCCAGAGACGAGACCAAGCGAGAGGACGATGTTAGTGGACTTGATAGCATTAGCGACTTCTTCAAGCTGGCCAGGGGCACGATCAAGATCAATGTGCAGCCCATACACGGGGAGCTTGGCAATGAAGTTGACATTTTTATCGAGGCGGGCGAAGTAGGTAGTCAACAAAATCTTGGGAGCAACGGGGACGAGCTCGTTGTACGCGGTGGTGAACTCCTTCTCTAGCGCGGCAGCGGTGTCGAGGACGAGGATGGGCTCATCGATCTGGACCGACTCGGCTCCAGCAGCCTTCAAGTCCGAGAGGAGAGTCTTGTAGAGAGGAAGGATTTTGGGGAGGAGGCTGATGGGCTGGAAGCCGGGCTTGGCCTCCTTAGCAGCCTTGCCGAGAACAAGGAAAGAGACGGGGCCAAGGACGACGGGGCGAGTGGTGACGCCAAGGGCCTGAGCCTCCTTGAATTCCTCAACGGCCTTGTTGAAGTTGAGCTTGAAGTCGGTTTCCTCAGAGAACTCGGGGACGACAAAGTGGTAGTTGGAGTCGAACCTAGAAAAAATTTGAGTGCTATTAATAGATCTAAATGTCTCGAAGCGCTTACCATTTCTTCATCTCGGAGGCGGGAACATCGACGCCGTCTGCCTGGCGACCACGGCCCATGGCGAAGTAGACATCGAGAGGAGAGAGACCAAGACCTTGGTAGCGCTTGGGGATGACATTGAAGGAAGCGGAGTGGTCGAGAACATGGTCGTAGAGGGAGAACTCGCCGCTATATGGTTATCAGCATCATCGTGCTTTAGATCGACGGACTGAAAAAACATACCTGGGAATGATATCGACGCCCCGAGACTTGATGTTGGTCCAGCTGGCCTTCTTAACATCGGCAGCAGCTTTGGTGAGCTCGTCAGCAGTGATTTTTCCGGCCCAGTAGGCTTCGACGGCCTTCTTGACCTCACGGTTGGCACCTGCGCAAAGATAAATGATAACGCCTCGAAAACGCCGCACGAGCACGTACCGATACGAGGGAAACCGAGGACGCTGGAGAGGACCATTTTGGAGGATGTGGGGGTGGGGAAAGAGAGAATGAGTGGAACTGACGCGACTCTCAGATTTTTAAACGGTGGAGATGGCGAGATTATAGACACTAGCACGTGCTATGCCCCTGATAATCGATGAATCGATTGGCGGTATGTTTTTCCTCATATCGGTCCAGATTGCCATCTCGCCTATATTTCAGCCAATCAGATGCTCAGAATGAAAGTCCATATTACACGTTCACGAAACGCCAGGCAAAGAACAACTAAGAACTCCATGACTCAATAGATATACAACACGCGCCCGAACCCATGACATACACGCCACACCCCATTTCACAATCCCTTGAGTCGCTGGTAGGCCGACTTGAGCAGATGCGCTCCTTTCGACTCCTGACCGACCTTCTCCTGAGTCTCCGCCAGGTCTTTGGAAATGAAAGAAGCGTCTACTCCCCCCATTTGTTGCGACACATCTGGCACCTCGACGTTAGGCTCGGCGGCGTTTGACGCGGGCGTAATAGGCCCTTTACTCCCATCTGAGTCGGTGCCGCTGCCGATAGACCCAGAAGGAGGAGCTGAAGACCGGGTCGGGGGAGCAGGCAGGGTAAGGAAGTCGTCCTTGGGGTACGACCGAAACACCGGTTCACCGTCGTGCATAGTCGGCGAAGCCTCGATGTCCAAGCTGATGCCGTCTCCATAATGATACTGTTCAGAGTCGAGCGAAGAGTAGGAGGTGTCATCCGAGCCATTGGGGCTGCAAGGAGCCGTCACCGCCCCACGTTTGTCGCCCCCAGTCGCGGTCTTGTCCTGGACTTCATAGAACGTGTCGAGAGCAATTATGTGTTGACGCAGTTCGGGTATGGAGATGCGCGTGACAGCAGGGAAGCGAAAAACTTGCTGCAAAAGATAGTTGATCTGACGAGAAATCGGGAGAACTTCTTTCAAGAAGTTCCTGTTCTTGGTGTAGGCAATGAAGCAAGCATCATCGGGAGTCGCTAGCCGCCAGGGATTCCTGCCAGTTATCAAGTTGATGAGAACGACGCCGAGTGCCCAAATGTCATTGTGGCGGTTGGAATAGCCCTTATCTTCGCCTGTTGCGGGAGGACCGATGCACTCTAGATACGAAAGGTCAGCGTGGATCCGAGGGTCCGCATGATCGAATAGCTCACCTGGGCTCATGTAGAACAAACTACCGCAGCCATAGTCCTTAGAATGGGGCCGCGAGGTGGAGAGCCCGAAATCTCCTAGATAGATGGTCGTCCCGTCTTCCGAAAGCATGATATTCTCTGGCTTGACGTCACGATGGAACACCCCCATGTCGTGACAGTGTTGCACCGCGTTCAAGACCTGGATGAAGATGGCCTTTATTTTCTGGGGCTGGCTGTCGTAGACGTGCTTTTCTGTGATAGCACCGAACAAGTCGCCTCCGGAATAGAGACCCATCACAACAAAGACGTAGTGGTCGTCGTGGAAGCATTCGTAGAAGGTGACGATGTTCGGGTGGCCTGAGACATGGCGGTGAATGGAGATTTCGCGCTGCTGAAGATGCTCCTTCTCGGAGCCGTTGGGGTGTTTCAAGAGACATTTGATAGCGTAGTATCGCGTCTTTTCGGACGTCGCAGTGGTATCCAGAGCTCGGTAGACCTTTCCATAGGCGCCAGCCCCTAGCTTTTCCAGAAGGCGATATTGGCCATTCTTCAGGGTCCAACCTGAGAAGTCGGGCATCATGTCTGTCGCAGAGATCCTAGGCATGGTTCGACACAGGAAAGCAGACAGTAGCGGGGTTTCGGAAGTCGCGGTGGTGGAAGAGGAAGCAGAAAGGTTTCCAAAGGCGGTCTAGGACTGAGCTCCAGATAAGAGGTTGGGTTGCAGACTGAGCCGGTCGCCGACTAGAGTAGGCCAGCCCAGCAGGCCTGAGGAGCAGCGGCAGTGATCATGGCCGTCGAAGACTAAGCGACGTGTTGTTGGACTGTGTTTGCGCGTCCGAGTCCAATGATCTTCATTTGGGCCCCAATGAGGTTGCTCTCCGACAACTCTCCGAGAAATGGGATGCGGTCCGGCTCTTGCTCATGGTTTAAATGTCTGACCCGACCTGAATCCCACACTTCACTCTTCCCTTCTGCTTTGTCCCAGCTCTGCTATCAGTATGTGCAACAGCCACGACAATCCCTCTTTCGTTCTCCGAGGAATCGACGATGTCGTTTTCGAGGAGCGACCTATCCCTGAAGGTCCGTATTTTCATCCATGTTATCTCAGGGGTTGGATGCTGAACGAGCCATCTCTGCGAACAGTTTCGGGTGACGAGGTCCTCGTGAACGTCAAGAAAACAGGCAAGTGACTACCTGTATATATCAGATCCAATATCCCTAATCGCAAGTTGTTCAGGCATTTGTGGATCAGACGTACATCCTCTCTCCCTGTCTGCGAATTTTTAATCTAATCCGACGCCAGGTTCACTATTTGGTGGAGGGTCGAATCGGTGACTTCGTCGTGAAAAGTCCAATGGTATATTAATTCATCTCGTTTTAATGTCCGTCCGCTGATTTACTTCCAGGTCCTTGGTCATGAATCTAGTGGAATCATTACCAAAGGTGCTTGAACCTGGAAACCGTACTCAAAATATTATTTCTGATAATTTCCTAGTTGGCCCCAAGGTGAAGCACCTGAAAGTGGGCGACAGAGTCGCTATGGAACCAGGAGCTACTTGCCGTATGTATCTCCATCTTCCTCGCTCCTGCCACTCCGTCCTTATACCTTGATTTCAGGCGCCTGCGATTCCTGTAAGCTAGGTCGTTACGAGGTCAGCTAAACTTCGAACCCAGTATGAGTTGTTTAGCTGATCCGCGAAACTACAGCTCTGCCCAGATATCGTGTTCGCCGCGACTCCGCCATACGACGGTACCCTTGCCCGGTACTATCGACTTCCTGCTGATTTAGCATATCCTCTACCTGAGAACGTCACACTCGAGGATGGAGCCATGGTAAGGGTGTACGTCTCTTTGAGCTAGGTCATCTTTACCGATTTCGTATCTCAGATGGAACCACTTTCCGTTGGAGTCCACTCTGTCTCCAACCTGGGTGGGCTGAGGGCCAACCAATCCATCGCAATTTTCGGATGTGGACCTGTTGGTTTGCTTTGCATGGCAGTCGCCAAAGCAATCGGAGCCTCTCGCATCATTGCTGTAGACATTGTGCCTTCTCGTCTGGAGTTTGCGAAAACCTATGCCGCGACCGATGTGCACCTTCCTCCCAAGCCCCTCGAGGGAGAGAGCCGGATGGACTACAGCAGAAGGAACGCCCAGGCGATGAAGAAGGATCTCGGCATCACTGAGCGAGGACCTCAAGCCATTGACCTGGTTATCGACGCTAGTGGTGCGGAGGTCTCTATCCAAACTGGACTTTTCATCGCCAAGGCTGGTGGGACATTTGTTCAGGTACGTCGGCAGGAACTTTCATCTCGACATTTGGGCTCACACATCTTATCAGGTTGGCATGGGTAACCCCAATGTCACGATCGATATCGGCGCTGTGATCACCAAAGAACTCCAATTCAAGGGGTCCTTCAGATATGGTGTAGGCAAACTCCCAGCCCTCTATTTGCTTTCGCCTGACGGATCTTTGGATTTGCCCTAGCCCGGAGATTATCCCTTGGCAATTAGCTTGGTTGCAGCTGGCAAGGTGGATTTGAAGCCCCTTGTCACTCACCGGTATGTACTTCTTCGGGTTCTTCATGATAATCATCTAATTCCCAATCAGCTTCAAATTCGATGATGCCCTTGTCGCGTTCAAGGCTACCAAGGCAGGCAAGAGCGAGGATGGCAAGGGTGTTATCAAGGCGATCATTTCTGGACCTGGTGAGGAGTGATTCTGAAGAAACATAAAGCTTTGCAATTGTTCTGGCTATATAGCTATCATTATTAAGTGTAAAGTATAAGAAGGGAATATAAAAGTGTTTTATGTGTTGCCGCAACCTTTTCATGACTCGTTTCAAGTTGAAGTAGTTAGTAGCGCCGGCCCGTTCATCATGACATCCCTCATGAACTAATTAGGGCTCTCATCCTTCTCTTCCAATTACTTCCATGGTTTTCCGGACGCGAAACTGCTTCTACTTGAGAATCTCAGAGAAGACGATTCTGCCGCTCTACGTCAGTCTATTGTTTCCAAATGGACGCCTGTTCGGCACCTTAAACATATCACCCTGTATCCAGCTTTACCTCGATGAAAGGCATTTATATTGGATGTCGGACATAGTTTTGCAACATGTCTTATCCGACCTTCGACCACGGTCTGCCATTCATCACATCTTGGTCCCAGGATGAATAACGACGTGATTCTCACTTTCAAGCATACTCCCAAAGCTCCAAGCAGAGTCAGACTTGTTCAGCAGTTCTTCAGGCTCTTCAGCGAAGAAGACGCCCACGTCTACAGTGGATACCCATAGGGGAGGTATGCCACATCCCCTAGCGCTTTGTATGATGCTTGTTGCTCATCTCGGAACCGATGAGACACGTACCAGTTTTGTTACTTCATCAGGAACGTCGAACCTCATTCTGTGGTAGTCAAGGTAAACTTCAAACACGAAGCTGCAAACACGGTGCTGATGAAGATATATGTACCTAGGCGAGACGATTCGTTGCGGCACCTCCTCGTCAAGGGCCTGCAACCAAACCACCTACGAAATCTCGAGGAGCGAAGCGCAAGGCCCCTGCTGCTCCTGCTCCACGAAAAAAACGATGGAAGAAAAAGCAAGGCAATGGGTCTAGGATGGACGATGAAATTTCGAGTGACAGTGACGATATCTACGTGTCTGGTGAGAAGCTCCGCGTATTTGCGGGGAATGACATTTGGCTGAGAGATGGCGACCCTTTAGACAGCGACGAGGACGTCGAAATGGAAGACGAAATAGAAGTGGATTCAGAAGTTCCAGAGAGCGCAAGGTAGGCTTAGCTATGTCAGTCCGTTAATTAACTTCTCAACCAGAATCAGGGATGATTTCGGACTCGAAGTCGAAGAGGAGGAGGAAAAGCCAAAGCCTTTGTTGCAGCTCGGTTATCAGGGCTTTGGAATTCACGGAAAGTCCATTTGCGTGGTAGTGGAGCCATGGCCTGCCCTACCAAAAGCAAACAAACCAGGGACAGTGAACGAATTGGGCGGGTTGCGGCCTCCAGAAAGTTCACGCCTTTCTGTGCCCCCTCGAGCAAGGGTGACTCGAGCGGAGACACCGTTGTTTCTCCCAGACGATTCCGAGCAGCCTGAACTCGAGACCGCCGGTCTCTATACCATCGATGACGATGGGAGTGAGGATGAGGATCCATTCAACAATATGATGATGTTCAGTCAAGCTCTGAGGAACGCAGGCGACAATCGCCCTGGGGCAGCAGCAGACGACGAAGACATAGATGCAGCAGTTTTTATGGGGGATGCAGATGAAATACGGGAGTTGTGAGTAATATAATTAGAGGTACATCGTACGAATGTAGATTATGCCCTGCCTATTTCCTTGAGGATCTCCAGCTTTCTAGATTCTGAGACCTCCTTGAATCCGTCAACGGCCATTTCGAATGTCCCGTGGCCCTCTGCTATCGCTCGCAACCGGTTGGAGTAGTCAAACATTTGTCGAAGAGGAGCAGAAGCATGAATAACGTGCTTCATAGACGTCTGCGACCCAGTCCTTTGGTGGCCTCCGGAGGGTGAAATCCATTGCGGTGGGACGTAAACCCCTTGCTCGGAGAATGCTGATGCTTCCGATCCGTCGAAGTTGGATGACTCCTCTCCCATCTCCAAAAGCTCTCCTCCATGTTCGGTCAAGTCGTTGACGACGTTCCCAAAGCTCTTCTCCGGGACAGAGATCTTGACATGCATATATGGCTCCAGGATGGGACCCATCCCCGCGCTTCGTATGCGCGATCGCAATACTGCAACTGTAGCTGAGTTCAAGTTGGCGATTGAGATCGGAATATCCTTAGGAAGCTCGTTGATGCGGACGTGGACCTTGCTAAAGGGCAAGCTGGAATGGGGAGAATTGGACAAGGCGGTAGCCACACCGTCTGCAACGGCGGCAAGGCGGGAGGTAGACACGGACTCTGGGGAAGGAAGAGGTTTCCCATTTGGCCCTATAACCAGGTTTCCGTCCCAAACAGGGTCTCCGACTTCCTCCTCCGTCATGGGTCGAATTTCGAGAGGGATGGTCATAGAAACATGTTTTCCAGCGACTTCGGAGGACCATGTATTCCAGTTTGGCTCGGGTTCCCCCGCTCCTAGGCCTTCACGATAGCTGACTCTGCGTTGGCCAAATTCGAAATTGACGTTCCATTCGCTCCGAAGCTTGTTTTCCACAATTTCCAGATGGAGGGTGCCGAGACCATGGACCAGGATCTGTCCTTCCTGCACATCGATCCGAACCGAGGGATCCGTCCGGGTCAATGAGTCCAGCGCAGCTTGTACTGGCTCTAAATCTGAATGCGAGTGGGGAATGACAGATGTGGAGACAACGGCAGGGGGAGGTGTGATGTCACGAAGAGCAATGCGCTGTTCGGTTTTCCCGCCCAAGGACACGAGCGTGTCACCCGTCCTTGTGTATTTTAGACCGAGGACGACGCCAACAGAGCCGGAAGGCAGTTCATCGACCTCTTGAGCTTCGGAAGCATAGAGCAAGAGGAGCTTCGACACCTTCTCGCGCTGATTTCGACTCGCGTTGAACAAGGTGCTCTGTTTGGTGAGCTTCCCTGTTATAACGATGGTCAGTAGAAACTAAGAAACGTAGAAGGATCAGTCTTACCTGAGTATACTCGGACAAATGTCATCCAACCGCGCTTCGGGTCCCATGTCACTTTCCAAGCCAGGACTTGCGTTGGAGGATTCCTCTCTTTGGCATCGACCGGGAACACGTCCAATGGGCTTGGGAACAATTCGCCCACATAGTCCATGAGAACCTCCGTCCCAACGTGCTTGAGAGCAGACCCACAAACCACAGGCAGTATCTCATTTGTTGTGGTCGCGTTGCGAAGATGGGGAAGGATTCGGCTTGGCTCTATCGCGAGATATGCAGAGGGCGATGACGGGAGCTCGAGCAAGTATTCCATCAGCTCTTCAGAGAGCATGGAGAGATTCTCGATCAACTGAGTTCTCGCGAGGGGCAAGTGAGGGACGAGGGGATGGTCGGCGGGGAAAAGTGGGAACGCGTTCAGTTCTTCCACTGAAGTAGGAAGTGGATGTATCGTGACTTGGCCTTCTTCATCCCATTTCCAGACATTCCATTTGACAAGGTCGACCAGCCCACTAATTCCTGGCTCTCCGCGAGCATACAGCTTGGGATCAAAGGATGAGACCGGGAGGGTCAGGACCGTGGGCCGCGGATGAAAGCGATGGGCGAGGAGCGAACGTAACGAGTTCGCCAAGGATGCTCCAGGACGATCCAACTTGTTGATAAACATCATGCGGGTCTTAACTTCATACCTACAGAGAAATAAGATTAATATCAAGGGACGAACATCGCTAGCTTACCTGAGAGACGCACCTATCCAGCTGCTGCCAAACTCCCTTGGTTTGAGCTTCCACCCCTTCAACGGCGTCCAATAGAACGACGGCACCATCTATAACGCGACTAGCGCTTTCAACTTCCATGCCAAAGTCCGCGTGTCCAGGAGTGTCGATGAGGTTGAAGGTCCAATCCTTCCATTTGACGGGTATGCTGGCAGATTGCACAGTAATCCCTCGTTCTCGCTCTACTGGAAGAAAATCCGTTGTCGTGCTTCCTGTATCAACGGAGCCCGAGCAAGCCAAGTAGGACGACGTGTATAAAACTGATTCTGTAAGCGTCGTCTTCCCGGAATCTGTGGTATTTGTGTTGAGTTCACCGTGACCAAGCGGACATATTTCCCGTTTCTACTGACCTATGTGGGCAACAAGTGCCATATTTCGGAGTTTGGAGGCATCATTCTCAACAACGGTGCTGTATGCACGTCGTTCCAAGAGCCTGAAGGGCAAGCGGCGGTGACGGCAAACTGACCGCAACATAGACCGTGCTGGCTTTCGTTTCCGTTCCGTCGAAGTGTCAAAGAAACAGTTTTGGCGGTTGACGTCAGACTGCTTTGTCATCAATACATTAAGAACCAACAAAAGCAAATACCGAGTTTATTGTCTACAGGCTGGTCATTGTGTCGCTGTAACGATGTATCCTTTCTTTCAGAGCCACCATGTCCGTCCCTGAGGATGGTATCGAACAGCGCATTAAGCAGCGCGAAACCCTGGGTCGCAACGGCATCGAAACCATACCAATTGCTTCAGCCAACCCCAATGGAAACATTCCAAACACACCACTAGCCTCATCTTTCATTGCCTTTTCACTAGGCTCAGTATTCACCCTCGGCTTTTCGCTCTTTCTTCTTGGAGGCATTCCTGGGTCCTTTTGCCTGACCTATCGATTGGGCTTCTTTGCCGCTACATGGGCCCTCTTTCACTACTTAGAATTTGCCGTCACTGCTGGGTGGAATAGAGAAAAGTGCAGTATAGATTGTGAGTGTCACCACCTTCAACAATTGGTTGGGCTTATTGTTAACCCGAACCTAGCCTATCTTCTCGACAATGGTGCAATGTACCACGTTGCGAACGGTATTGCCTTAACAGAGTATATCCTCACCACTCTTTGGAAGCCAGAGGTCAAGTCATTCCCCTATGTCTCTGAGATAGGCGAGTCTTCCTTGAGCTTCAATGTCATGTAGCCTTTCTGAACAATCGATCCGCTCTTGCTCAGGCATCGTGATGATCGTTCTAGGCCAGATTCTGCGTTCTCTGGCAATGATCCACGCGTCGACCAACTTCTCCCATGCCGTCGCGTTTGGCAAACGCCAGGACCACGTTCTTGTCACGAACGGCGTCTATTCGTACGTCCTGATCCTTTTGCTTCTGCTGGCACGTGTACTTACGGCAATTGCAGGTGGTTCAGACACCCTTCATACGCAGGGTTTTATTACTGGGCGCTTGGAACACAACTTCTGCTCCAGAACCCATTGACCTTTGCAGTGTTCTTGGTTCTTTTATGGAGATTCTTCTATTATCGAACTCGAGGTTAGTCTTGCGTGCTTTGGTCAAGACGACAGCTTGCTGACCCCAAACTTTTAGCTGAGGAGTCGGCTCTCATCCGATTCTTTGGACATGAGTACATTCAGTATCGAGCTAGAACGTGGACGTGGATACCATTCGTTCCCTAAGTGTAGAAGCGGTTGTCGTGAATACTATCTCTAATTAAGGCTAATACGACCTAATGGAACTACAGTACATTATTGCTTGAATGTAGTATTTCAGTCGCGTGCATCACGATCCGGAGAAATACGTTCGAGGTACGCCGACCAGCCTTCGGTCATATACCGCTCAGCACGAGCAGCAATCACATCGACAGCACTCAAATCTTTGCCATAAATCCCTCTTCCAACAATAATCACGTCGCATCCTGACTCTAAGACGACCTGACGAGGGGTCCGGTATTGTTGGCCCATTGCGTCCCCTTTCTCCTCCAGCCCCACCCCAGGAGTCAAGATCAGGAAATCCTCGTTCGAGGTATCGTCCTCTTGCAAGGCACCAACGCCATCCATTCGGCGCTGAGCAATGAATCCGATGACAAAATCTTTGTTTTTACGCGCCATTTGCACTGCTTCCTCACTGTAAAGACCCTTGGCCAGTGTGCCGACCGTGCTCATCTCAGCAAGCAGTAGCAACCCTCTTTGCAAGGGCATCCCAACAGATGCCAGCCCTTGCACGATGGACGGTCCTGGAACAGGATGTGCGTTCGTGATGTGTGACCATTTCGCAATTTTGTGAACTCCTGCGGAGTACTGCATGGCGACAGTGTTTCCTACATAAATTGAATGTTCAGAACCAGCGAAAAGATATAGGGAAGTGCGGTAGGATGTACCAATGTCTGCGAATTTTCTGTCCTCGAAGATGAGGAAGTCATGTTTCCTGCTCAGACTTTCCAGTCGCTCGATCACAGAGTAGTCAAAATCCTCCAGAATGTCGACATGTGTCTTCAAAATCCAACAGTCAAAATCATGATATTGGCGATATAAATGTGAAAATTGCCTTGACTAGACAGGTGTATGGGCCCACAGCGTCGATTATAGCGAGGAAGTCGGCGGATTTGACTGTGTCAACGCTAACACATAGATTGGTCTTCTTGCGCTCTATCGTCTCCAGCAGCAATTTAGCTGCTGGGTTGGTGTGAGCCTTGGCACGCTCTGCATAGGTTCGCTTGTATGCTGCAGGTGCCATCGTGAAGGAGTGCGGACAGATTGAAGGCCTCTGAAATTTGAAGATAAAGTGGGTGGGCAATATTGATCGCCAATTCGAACGTGTGATTAGATCTTGGTCCCAAATTTGCCACAAACAGTTCAAGTCGCTCCCTTCTACCACCATGTCAGCACCGATAATTCTTCGGGAGCGCGACCAAGACGACGGCGACGCTGAAAGGTATGCGAAGCGGTTCAAAACTGACAATACCGTTGAGAGTGAACCTGTCGTCCAAGAGGAAGGACAGTCTCAACCGGCTTGGGATCACGTCCTTCCTCCTAGCCATTCGTTACTTGGGGTTCCCCTGCCCGAAGTCAAGCCAAATGCTGCTGTCAAATTTTTGGAGACCGACGTTGGCATCTCAGAGTATATCGGGCGAGGAGAGGCGAAGATAGAAGGTATCATCAAACAGAGGTAGGTTTCGGTGTGCCTTTTGATAGAAGAGACTTGCCTAACAAAATTTCGTTGCTAGATTCACCGACTTCCTGGTATTCGAGGTTGACCAAGACAGTAATGTCATTCATATAAAAACTCTCGAGAAACCTCAATCGTCGAAAAATGCTCCCGAAGAGCCGAATGCTGAAGGCTCGGGAGATGCTAAACCGGACGCTGAAGACACCGTTGCTCCTGCGAGTACCCCTCGCGAAGATACCGTCCCGAGTTCCAGTATAGATGCAGCAGCCTCTGTCGAACCTCCAACGTCCGAAGAAACTGCCTCGGAGCCGTGGCCAGAAAACTTCAATACAACACTGGCACCTTTCCTATCTCCCTCGACCATTGAAGACCTGAAAAAGATGCTCCTGGAAGGGCCTGAACCTCCGTTAGTTAGCGACAGTGGTTGGGCTGGCAGGGCTGCAAAGGCCGCTGAGGGTTCCGAGGAAAACACGACTGCGCCTGCTGCTGAGGAGCCTCCATCCAACAACGACTCCAGATCTCGAGGAGGTCGTGGGGGCCGGGGACGGGGACGGGACAATCGCGGAGGAAGGGGTGGTGGAAGGGGAGGACGAGGTGGACCGTCAAGAGAGGATCCTCGAAAAGTTATTTCAGAAGTGCGTGTCGCGTTCCTTGCGAGGACTCTAACGGGATGGCTAACGAACGTACTTCTAGTCCATTGATTCCAAGGATGTCCGAACTGCCATGCACAAAACTATCCGAGAGCTGTTCAAGGGCAAATTTGATACACAAGCAAACGACGATTCTCAAATTGTTATCAAATGGGCAAGAGGTGCAGGGCGAGATGGTCGGGGTGGTCGAGGCGGGGCACAACGAGGTGGGATATCTCACTTGAAGCCTAAAAACACCTTCTAATTCTCAACCAGGCGAAAGGGCTCCCCGGGGAACTTATCCACCATACATCCATTTTACTCTCCAAAAGACTAACCGCGATACGCAAGACGCCCTCGGTCACCTATCTAGGCTCGTTCACGTTAACGTTAAAGATTTAACTGTGGCGGGCACAAAAGACAAGCGTGGTGTCACGACTCAAAGAGTTTCGTTAAGGAGGAACAACAAGACCGTCGAAGACGTATGGAAGCTAGCGAACGGTATAGGCCCTCAGCGCAGCCCACAAGACGCGCTCTCACAGCGTGGAGAGCGAGGTATCCGCATTTCAGATCTTGTGTATCGAAAAGCAGGGTTGGAACTCGGGATGCTGAAGGGTAATGCCTTCGTTATTACCCTCCGGTGCGCGCAATCATCGTTTCCCGTGTTGTCGGCCTCATAGTCGAAAATTGTTAGGAACGTCAAGGCTGAGTCAACAGAGGTCCTCGATGAGGCCATGAATACTATCAAAAGCAAAGGGTTCATCAACTATTACGGTTGGTTCTACAACTTCCGTTGGAAAGCTCGGTCCGCTGATTTTTACCAGGGATGCAGAGATTTGGAACAGCTTCAGTTCCCACTCATGCCATTGGTCTAGCCCTACTGAAGTCAGATTGGAATAAAGCCATCGACCTGATCCTCCAAAAGCGTTATGGAGAGCACCCAGATGTTGCTGCCGCTCGTGATGCATGGCTAGAGGAGAAAGACCTGGACAAAGCCCTCCGTTTATTGCCAAGACGCGTCGTGGCCGAGCGATGTATCCTTGAAAGCTTCAAGAAAATGAAAGGTGACACGAGGAACGCGATGGGTGCACTGTCTACTGTCAGTATGATTCGTCTCTCAATCACGTCTCATCCTGACCAATTTCTAGATTCCTCGTAATCTCCGCCTTATGTATATCCATGCGTACCAGTCGTACGTATGGAACGCAATCGTGTCCGAGCGCATCAAAACCTTTGGGACCGACAAACCTGTCGTTGGCGATTTGGTGTTCGACAAAGAAGTTCAGAAGACTGATAAAATGGATGTCGATGGAGAAGAGGAGGAAGGTGTGTGGTATATGTCATGGAGAGCGAAAAAGCAATATTCATTTTATGCAGGTTCCAATCCACAAAGAAACCGGAAACCTTACTCTCCACCTAGAATCAAAACTCTCACCGAGGAAGACCTTGACAAGTATTCTATCTTCGATGTAGTCATGCCGCTCCCCGGAACTGACGTGGCTTATCCTGGTGGAGTGCTCGGTGAACGTTACCGGCAGTTCTTGGTTATGGATGGCCTCGATCCTGACAATTTTGTGCGTAAGCAAAAGTACGTTTCAGGTTCCAACGTAACATCTCTGAGAAGCCATCTAACGGAGAGTCAGAGAATACACGCTCAATGGATCCTATCGTGCTATCCTGCACCTTCCTAAAGAGCTTTCCTGGGGCATCATGCGTTATACCGATCCCGATGTTTCTCTGGCTCAATCCGACGAAGATAGGCTGCTTGGATTCGATCCGCCTGCAGTTTCCGACGAGGGAAAGTTCATGGCACTGCAGATTAGACTGACCCTGGGAACCGCAGCCTATGCCACCATGGCGCTGCGGGAGATCACCAAGACAGATACCAGTACTCATATTCAAACCGGCCTTACACAGATGTCGGAGGATCAGAAATTCAGGGGAACAGAAGCTGAAGCTATAGCTACGGAAGTTACCATACCTGACTCGGACGAGATCCTGGAGGATTGATCTACCTCAGGTCACCCGCGACGGAAAGTACGGATGCTTGATGTTGTAATTCCGTATGATAGCAATCCTATCCTCGCACTGCACCTAACTGCGGTTGCTTCGCTATGCGCGAATGGGAAGCTTCGGGTTTCTCTCCATCTCGGTAGCATTGATATGAAATCAGATCTATTATGGGAGGCGCGGTCTTGATCATCCGAGTCCACACCGGCGACGTGTCCCACACATCTCACACTTGTATTTAATGCGCTCACTGGCGCCCCCTCATTTCTCGTAATCAAACGACTTGCAATGGCCAAAGTCGAAACTATCGTGTTCCTTTCATTACTTCTCGACCTTTTTGCGTTTACTATACCTCTACCACTCTTCCCTCGCATCATAGAATGGTATAATTTGGTGAGTGTTTACCCTGCATTCCTTGCCCATGGACAGGTTTACTGATGCGGGTACGGTAGAGAGAAGCTTCTGACCCTTCGGGCTTCTTGTCCAAGACACTTGGCCTGGTTCGACACATCCGCAGTTTCCTGTACAACAAGCCTGGTTCTCAATCGCAAAGATGGGATGTCGTGCTTCTGGGTGTGTGTTTCCGCGCGGCTTTTCGAACCGAGCTTCGTGCTTATTATCCTGTGCATAGGCGGTCTAATGGGTTCCGTCTTCTCGTGAGTTTTTGGAAATTCTATTGGGGCTGCTAGGATCCGTTGTTCATGCCCCCCTGCAAACGTCATACTACAGAACGTTACAGTTCTTCGTTTCACCCAAGATCGGAGCACTCTCGGACAAGTATGGCAGAAAGAACGTGTTGTTGGCCACGATGATTGGGAATATTCTATCCGCACTGGTGTACGCCCGTTTCGCTTACTTTTATGCCCGGCGTTACAAGCTGAAACTTGCCTCAGGTGGATGAAGTCGACCACCTTTTCTTCATACTTTCTTTCCAGGGTCATCGGAGGATTGAGTGAAGGGAATGTGCAACTCGCAATGTAAGCTTATTGTCTTCTCGACTACTATGTGCGATCTTTTAATATCCCCTTTTCCCCTCCAAACCTCTGCCTGAATACGGTTTTGGTTAGCGCAATCCTCTCTGACATTACTACCGCGGCCAATCGTTCCAAAGCACTTGCTCACGTTGGCATCGCCTTCGCCATATGCTTCTGCATTGGCCCGCCTATTGGGGCATACTTTGCTTCCAAGCCGTTGCCACAGTCCATCAATTCCTGGGGAATCGAATTCAATATCTACGCAGTCCCTGCTTTTATCACCCTCGTTCTCCTCGTGGCGGAAACCTTATTCCTCTTTGTCGCGCTACCAGAAACCAGGGGTACCAAGGCCCCTGCACAAAAGAAGAAGGACGAGACGAACGGCAATGGGTCCGCGAAACCAAAGGCCACACCAGAAAAGCGTCTCCGCACGTTGAAGACACTCCGACGCTTCCACTTCTTATTTTTATCACTCTTCTCTGGCGTCGAATTCACTCTAACTTTCTTGACATTTGATCGTAAATATTCACATCCTATCTCATTCTCACATCGCTCTAAAAACAAATTCTTTTTTCCCTTTCTTTCACAGTACTCGATTGGAACAACACACAGAATGGAAAGCTCATCGGATCCATTGGCATAATTAGCGCCCTCCTGCAAGGGGGTTACGTCCGCCGCTCAGCATCGAAAGTGGGCGAGGGCAGGATGGCCAGGCAAGGGGTCCTCAGCTGCTTCGTCGCCCTCGCTCTCCTCGCTCTAGTCCCACATTACGTGCATCAACAAACCAGCTCAAGCACAGCCTTGCGTTTGCTCCAACTTGCCGCAATAAGCATGGCGTTCACAAGCGCCACTGTCGTCAACTCGCTGACGGCATTGGCGTCACTGCAATGTGACGAGTCCTTTGACCAGGATACCGGAAAACCAATTCAACAACACGCAGACCTGGCTAAAGGCCAGGCACTGGGCAAGTTTAGGTCATCTGGCCAGCTCGGTCGGGCGTTGGGTCCCATTATCGGTAAGTGATTGCCCTAGGCCCTTACCTTATCCGTTTGCGATTCAGAGTTTGACAAACGTTTTCTCCTCACGTCATATACAGCGTGCGCTTCTTATTGGACATTTGGACCTTCCGTCACATACTCGGCGTCAGCGATTGCTATGCTTGGCCTTTATATTAGAATGAAGCCAATAGTAGCTACCAAAACTGTACACTAATGAATTGTGTATTTGAATGAATGTTGAGAACGAAATCATCCGGGATTGCAAAAAGAAAAGAAATAAGAAAAGGGGGTGGGATATGTGACCACAGTTGCAAGGTGTACGTTAAAATGGTTCGTGGACTTAGAAATGAGCATTTAATGTAGAGAAAGTTCATGGTACAGATACAGGAAGACGTCATGAGTTACGATTAGAGGAAAATGATGTGCGTGACGATGGTCTATCAGACAGATCAAGAAGATGGGAACTGGATTCATCGTCTGTGTTATGCCCGCTTTCTAGATCGTGGACTGGCCGCTGTTTCTCATCTGGATTCCTCGAACTTGAGCTAAGCCGGGTCAACGAGCTGTAAGCCGGGGGAGCAGGGTAGGGATCTGGAGATGAAGTGGATGTCGATTCCATTTCAATGTCTTGGGATTGTGTAAAGATGGCTGGGAGGAAAAAGAGAACACCTCTGCTGTAACGCTGTCTCCGGGGACGGACGGGAGTCATAGGCACATCTTCCCGCGGACTTGTCATTGCAGAGACCCGATTGCGGACTCTGCGAAAGGCGTCTGCGATTGGGCTGTGAGCACGTCCTGCAAACGGCTCATTGCCAAACACTGGCGAGGGTGGTGCGACATTCAGGGGTAGGTGAAGGAGAGGAACATTGTTGGTTTCGGTGGGGGAGACAGACTGTGAACTGACAGGGGAAGCAAGTTGCGTGGGTGTTGATGAATTTGAAGATGATAAGAAAGATCCTCCGAGGGGAAGATACCATCGACCAGATCGGGATAACCGGGGAAGGAGTATGTCATAACCACCAATCCTCCGCAAGCTACGACGTTGACTCTTGGGGAGCCTCACAACGCCAAGCACTAGGATAAGAAGACCGATCCACATCAACACCTTGCCCCAGGTACCCAGGAAACCGATGAATGCGGCATCGTCTGCGTGCCAGCTGCTCCCATAGAAGTGGGAAAAGAAGGAATGTGGAGCTTCCTCTGGGAGTGCATTTTTTCCATAGAGCGACTTTGGGAGAATGCGAATTTCGGAGAGGGCAGTCTTGGGATGCGACGTCGTGTAGATACCGTACTGTGCAGAGAGGAACATGGGTCCCGTCGAGAACATGACAGTGGGATAGTTGAGAATCCAGGAATGGTCAAACGTGACGAGGTTGTGGATGGTCTGCTGGAGGAAGGGATGGCCCTTTTCGGCGAACATGAGGTCGTTGGAGACGCCGACGGGGATGGTCTTTGGCAGAATCACGGGATACTGGAGGAGGGAATCCATGGGACGGAGACAGCCGATGTCGAGGTCCATGTAGACGCCGCCATAGTGGTGCAGCACGAAGTAGCGGATGGCGTCTGCCCGCTGGATGGGGTACTTGTAGTTGTCAAAGGTGTCGAGGAACCACGGGTAGTGCTCCCCAATGAAGTCGCGGGAGGAGGCGTCTGTCCAGAGGATGTACTCGCTGCGGACGGGGGTGAGCAGAGGCCGCGAGGAGAACGAAAACGCGTACTAGTCGGGCATCATGTCGCGACATGCCTGGGAGATGGGCTGCCATCGCGGGGGGAGGGTCTCTGTCTTCCAGGTCTGGTGGATGATTCTTGGTATGCGTTCATGCTGGCTGTGGGAGCGGGTGTTGTTGTCGTGATAGGGGACCTCGAGCTCGGAGAGATACGCCTGGGGGTCGATGGCGAGGTAGTAGGTCACCGAGCTGAGGACGACGACGGTGCCCAGGAGGAAGAGGGCGAGGACGGCAAGGCAGACATAGAAGGCCCGCCGCTTGTTCATGAGGAGGGATGCAACAATCGAAATTCTCCACTCGACATCCCTGTCAAATATTCTCGTGGCGAGCCGGCTCGCGACAGACCGGCCCGGTTCGCCTGCTATCTACGGATGGTTTGCAGCACCTGGCTCAGATACGGCCCCAGGTCCTGCGCGCTTTCTGCCAGGGAGCTGTCCCCAAACTCGGTCCCTACCCTCGCCAAATTTTCCAGCGAAACCTTCCAGTCGCTTGGCGACCACTCCATCCCCGTCCGCGCCCCCCGTCCGCTGTACCGCTTCGTGAGGAATATTTCCGGCATTGGCGCCGTCATCTTTGTCTTCAGAGGCCTCGCCTTGCCGTAAAGATACTCTATGCACTCCGACGCACCCCATGTTTGGAAGTCCTTTTTCATGTATTCAGGCGCATGCCGCGACAGGAGCAGCGCCTCGCCGGCCGA